>CM054183.1:81599570-81679570 GCA_028829895.1 Sinotaia quadrata | reverse complement strand
TTCAATGATATTGTCCTAAGTTTTCATTCTTGAACAATAAACCATATAGAAATTAAATTTTGTTCAATGATATTGTCCTAAGTTTTCATTCTTGCACAACTAAGACTATGAGGATTATATATATATGATCATACAGATATATTTGTGTTAATTACTTCCTATGAGGATTATATATAAATGATCATACAGATATATTTGTGTTAATTACTTCCTATGTAAAGTTTCAATTTTCCAATTTTTTCTTGCGTGCGTGTGTCTCTTTAAATCTCGTTTTGGGCCATCTTCAACGGATTGTAATGAATTCAAAATCATCATAAGTTGTACTATACAGCTCACAGTATGGATCTTTACAAGCTATCAGAGATAATGGACTATCAGTACTGTCAATCTTTTAAGGTCATTTAGTTAAATATCGAAACTTTTAAAGAGTCGTTTCTGTCTCCGCCAATCTATTAAGATTACATTGTTGAGATGATGTATCCATGTTTGTGTATCCATGTTTATGTAAAATTTCGTCGTCTCCTGTCATCTTCAGTCCAAACCATACTTTATATAGTTATTTTTCATACTACTGCTTCCTGGCTAATAATATTACACAGTTTTCCCGGCTAATACTGTTACATTGTTTTCCGGGCTAATAATGTTACACTGTTTTCCTGGCTAATAATGTTGCACTATTTTTCTGTTGTACTGGTTTCCTGGCTAAAAATGTTACATTGTTTTCCTGTCTAATAATGTTGCACTGTTTTCCTGGCTAATAATGTTGTACTGTTTTCCTGGATAATAATGTTACACTGTTTTCCTGGCTAATAATGTTATACTGTTTTGTTTCTAATAATTTTGCATTATTTTTTCTGGCTAATAATGTTGTACTATTTTCCTGGCTAATAATGTTACATTGTTTTCCTGGCTAATAATGTTACACTGTTTTCCTGGCTAATAATGTTGAATTGTTTTCCTGGCTAATAATGTTGTACTGTTTTACTCGCTAATAATGTTGCACTGTTTTCCCTGCTAATAATGTTACACTCTTTTCCTGTTGGTAAAAGTGTATCAACGTACCAACTAAATATGAACTCCGTTTTTATGGTCTAAGCAGATTCTCCAATGGCATCGCACTTGTTCTACATGCGACAAGCTTTGCACACTACCTAATGTCAGTCACAAGACTGTCAGTCCTATGATTTTGTTTAGCTGTCGTATTTATTCTAATAGCTAAATTCTTAAACATTTCAAATAAACATTAATAATTTATTAAATTACAAATAAAAACCTTATACTAAAATATTGTACATGAAGTAAATACAAAATACATAATTATCTCTCTTGCCTTAAGATAACGAACAGCGTGAAAATTACTAACACAAAATAAATATTTAAAAAAAAACAAACAAATACGGTCGAGGCCAATGCCAGATGTGTGTGACAGTCTTTAGAGAGGAGATTTATTTTCACCATTGTAATATTCTGTCGTTTCTCTAGACATTAAAGCCAGTCATTCCATGGTCGGTATTCAGCATTCCAGAATGATCAATAAAAAATAATTGTTGTGATGACAGAATACATACTGACATGACAATCTAAGGTACATAACTTTTGCGGTAGTACAGTAGAATTGTGTTGAAATTATATTCTGAAAGTTGTCGTCATTGTGCGTGAGTTATAGTTTTGAATGGATACCTGTAACTTTTCAATTCCAAGTATCTCTACATGGGCTGGTGCCACTATCGCTTGATTGAGGTTGTCAACATTTAAATAAACTAAATAGGTCTGATTGTTGTGTTATTTGTAGTACATAAGATGGTGTTGGCTGTGCATTACAATTTGTAGTTTATAGGGTGGTGTTATTTGTGCTATTGGTAGTACATAATTCTGTGGTAGCTGTATTATTTGTAGTATATATCCAAACTATACCCACACTCATCCCATCCTTGAAGGTTAAAACAAAATTTGTTTTTATACTAGATCAGACGTCGCCAGGTTTAACAAGGTCTCCGTTAGTCACTGATGTTTCAGAGCGTTCTAGGAAGAATGGGCTACTAAAACACAAACAAAAACATGGAGGACATTGACCAGAGAGGAAAACGTACAAATATTTGTCTCTTACTATCAAAGCCAATCCAGACAAAGAGGATATAGAAAAGGAATGCATGAACACTGGCTCAAATACCATACAGATGATATTATACTGCAAAATAGGCTTCTTACAGCCCTAGAATTATAAAACATAGAACAGCAACAAACGAATACCACAACCCGATGCACTGAAATAGAGACAATGAAACTTCCATAGCCTCACAACAATCAATTCCAGTTGACGATCAAGCTGGAGAAATTCCAAGCGACGTCAATGAAGATCGTGAACGCTTGTTTGAAGACATACAAGGTTTTATAGACAAAAATAAGTGACAAACAGATTTCCAAGAAGAAGGTTGCAAACCATAAGCAATTCAGAATGTAGAATGAAATACTAAAACATATCCCCACAAAAGAAAAGAATAGAAAAGAAAATAGAGTGTACTAGAAGAGAAATAAGCCAAAAACAGCAGGAGCTGAAAATAAGGAAACCTGAAGGCAAGATTGGTCGCCAAATACCATCTCAACTGCAGAAACGTTAAGACCGTAATACAAGATGCAAAGCAATGACTTCAAGGACTTAAACACCATCTGAAAAGATGCACAGCATGTCATTAAAGAATACGTAACACCTGTAGTCAGCTACACTCGAAGTATCACAGATTGGACAACAAATACAAGAAATAACCTGGACAAAAAAACAATGAAACAACTCGCAATACATAAAACCTTTCACACAAAAGCAGACGTAGACATGCTCTATGTATATCGAAAAATGAAAGGCCGAGGTCTCAAGAAAATCAAAGATGTCATTGAAGAACGCATTGGTCATGTGGTGTGGACTACATTTGAAATAATAACAAAAATGTCATTGAATAAGGCTTTGGTCATGTGGACTACATTTGGAATAATAACAAAAATGTCATTGAATAAGGCTTTGGTCATGTGGACTACATTTGGAATAACAACAAAGATATAGTTGAAGAAGGCATTGGTCATGTGGACTACATTTGGAATAACAACAAAGATATAGTTGAAGAAGGCATTGGTCATGTGGACTACGTTTGGAATAACAACAAAGATGAACCAATGAAGCAGAACAAATGAATGGAAACTACTAACCCCCACAAAAAGACAAAGAGACATGGAAGAAAACAACGAAGCAAGCACTAGCACATACCTAGAGCCAAAAACCCTCCATGGCTTTATGCACAACAATGAAATGAAATAGAAGAAAGCAATCAACGTACAAATGGTTGAAGACGCAGGATTGAAAGCAGAAGCAGAAGCACTCATAACAGCTGCGCAAAATCGAGCACTCAACACGAAATCAACAAAACGAAAATCATGAAAATCTCAAAGGCTTCCATATGCAGACTCTGCAAATCTATGGATGGAACAACAGAGTATATACTATCTGGATGTCAAGTTCTGGCTGGAACAGAATACACGAAATGACACAACGAAGTGGCAAAACATATACATAGAAACCTTTGTGAGAACAATGGCTTAAAACCTCAGAAAGAGCATGAATGCACAATCCAGCATGAGACACTGAAACAGAAGAAGTCAAAGTACTGTTTGACTTCGAGATAGAAACAGATCGGGTGGTTCCTGCACGAAGACCGGAATTTGTAGTTCTCAATTAGTCCAACGAATAGCAACAATAATTGATGTCACAGTTCCAAGTGACAGACAAATAAAAACAAAAGACAGAAAAAGTAGCAAAATACCAAGATCTCAGATTAGAAATTCAGAGACAGTGAAATGTAAAAGCAGAAGAAATACCTGTAGTGATAGGAGCCATAGGGAACAGAACATATATGTTGGAAGGCTATCTGAATAAACTTTTTGGGGAAACCACAGACTCGCCACACTACTCAAAGCAGCACTAAAGAAATCCACATCCACCGAAAAATCTTGGATCTCCCAGAATCTTGGTTAAGATTCCAAGACCTAGGATCATAACCAACAGTCGAACAGAAGTCGAGGAAAGAGGCTGAATACTTCTTCTACTCCTATTACTACTAAAAATAATAATGTGACAGAGTATATTTGCCCCTCTCTATTTTAAAATTTAATTGTTATATTAGTTGCTAAAATTGTCAGTGACCAGAACTTGGGCACTTCTTATGGTATTAGTTTGAAAGTGTCTGAATCTGAAATAAACAGCATGAGTCAAGAATATTCTAGAGTTGCTTACCTAATGGCAAGTGAGTGAGCAGATTCTTATTGTCCACAGATTAGGATTTGTAAAACGAGACTAGCCAATGTGTGAGTTTATGAAGTTCGCTTGCTGTAGATAATTTTACCCCCTAATCGCTTTGCACTCTGTACAGGGTCACCAATATCTCTTTTAAATAAGAAGACAAACGTGGACAAACCAGTTAAAGATAGAGGAAGAAACCCCAACAGTAAAGAGCAAGATCAGAGACAACGATGGGCTGAATACTTTAAAGAACTCCTAAATCGACCCCCACCATCAGTCAGAACAAACATCCCACCCCCTTGAGATTCCCACTCAAAGTCAACACAAACCACCCCATGAAAGCAGAAATCCTAAAACCTTGCAAATCTTGAAAAATTGGAAAGCAGCTGGCCCAGATGGAATTTCCCCAGCGGCGCTCAAGGTAGACCTTTCAACTAGTCGACATGCTGCTGCCTTTACTGCAGAAGGTTTGGAGGGAAGGAAGAGTACCAGCAGACTGTACACCTGGTAAAACTTCCCAAGAAAGGAGACCTAGGATCCTGCAAGAACTGGCACAGCAATCATCATGCTGTCACTACCTAGCAAAGTACTGACCCGCATAATCCTTGACCGGCTTTAAAACAGAGTGCAAGAAAAACTTAGACCAGAACAAGCTGGCTTGAGGAAAGATAAGTCAGCTACAGATCAGATAGCAACACTCTGAATCATCATCAAACAATCCTTAGAGTGGCAGTCAAAGCTGTACCTCAACTTCATTGACTTTCGTCAAGCGTTCGATAGTGTGGACAGCGAAACCATCTGGCAGTTGCTCCATCACTATGGAATCCCTCAAAGTTTCATCACCCTGATCAAGCAACTTTATGAAGGCGCCACATGTCAAATGATCCACAATGGCAAATTGACAGGACTTTGAGGTGAGAACAAGACTCCAACAAGGTTGCATGCTCCCCCAATGATCTTCCTGTTTGTGGTCAGACAACTAAAACGGGAAAAGCTGGAATCCAATGGTCCTGACTCAGTTTCTTGAAGACTTGAATTTTGCAGATGACTTGTGCCTGATGTCCCCAAAATGCCAATATATGCAACAGAAAACTAATAAACTAGCCCAAGAATCATCCAAGACTGGACTGCAGATCAACCTGGAGAAGACTGAAATCATGACCCTGTAAGAAGCAGAAGCCAATCACCCTAGGAGACAGTGAGATAAAAGAAGTCGCCTTTTTTTACCTACCCGGGCAGCATTGTATCAGCAACAGGTGGTTCTGATGAGGACATCAAATCCAGAATCGGGAAACCTAGATACAGCTTTATTACCCTGAGACCAATCTGGAGGTCAACATCCCTATCTGTCCGAAACAAACTGCGAATTTTCAATAGCATCGTTACGGATGTCCTCCTCTTTGGCTCAGAGACCTGGAGAGTCACCAACACCCTAACCAACAAGTTCCAAGTATTCGTCAACAGCTGCCTTCTCAAGGAGATCAGGTGGACAGAAAAACTAAAGAATACTGATTTGTGGTAGTGGACAAACCATGATCCCACCAATCAGCAGATTGCCAGGCGGAAATGACGATGAATAGGACACACACTGCAGAAACTCCCAGAGGACATCACCCGGCAGGCTTTTGCAGTGGAACCTCCAGGGAAAGAGATGGGTCGGTCGCACTAAGACCACCTGGAGACGATCCTGCGAAGACGAAATTAAGAGCTGTAACCAGTCATGGGGTGAACTGAGACAGTCTGCCCAGAATCGAGTGCAATGGAGAACTGTTGTCCAGGCCCTTTGTTCCACGGGGAATCTAAGGAGATATGTCAAGTAAGTCAATCACTCTGAATTCGATTGTTCTGCTCAGGAAACTGATGGTGGAAGAAAGCGCCATGTTGGTGGAGAGCAAACACTCGTCAGTATTTTCTACGCATAAGACGGAATAAAACGTGCTGTCACCTGGATTTTATGACTCTATGATGTTGTTGCAAAAGCCAATGACAGAGACTGTTGAAGTAACACTTAATCCAGGTCATGTAAAAAAATAACTACATAACTCTAATAACTCCATTTTTGTTATTAGATAGGACTAACCTGCGATTTGTATTGACTCTATGGTTAAACTCATCAGGGCGTCAAGTTCTCCCATACTCTCACCTCTACTAGGAGCCATTACGATTAACAGCAACGACAGCAACACCAAAAAACATTTAAACAAAAAACCAGGCATACCTTGAGCCAAGCAGCGAAATCGGCCCAATTCGTAAGCTGTTCTCACCCTAAATGGTCGATCCTTTACTAAATAAATGTAAATTAATATTAAATTTAACGTCATTATTAATATAAATTATTCTTACTTTTGTTAAAAGAAATTTGGGAATGGGTGTACTATTTTTGCTTCAATTCATCTTCAGTTATAAGATAATGAACTTTGAATAATATTGCACAGATATAATATGTAGTCAAGCTTACCCTATAATTGTACTTTGTAGATGTTCAAATTCTATAATACAGATATAATATATAGCCCAAGTTACCCCATAATTGTACTTCAAAGAGGTTCATAGGGTATTGTACTGATAAAACATGTGATCAAGCTTACCACATACTCGTACTTCACAGAAATTCATATAATATTGTACAGATATAAAAAAAATAGTTACACTTACCCCGCACTTGTACTTCACAGAAGTTCAATATTGTACATATATAAAATGTAGTCACATTTACCCCATGCGTGTACTTCACAGAAGTTCATATAATATTGTACAGATATAAAATGTAGTCACGCTTACCCCATACTTGTACTTCACAGAAGTTCAAATAGTATTGTTGAAGATTTCGTGGTCCGGTATTCGGCTTTCGTAACGTTACCCGACTACCTCTTAATACCTGTGAACACACGACATCGCTACGATCGCGCATAACAGAGACATCCGAACCAACGGGAAAGCGGTAGCAATCCTTACCATCCACTTCCACAATAGTGTGCATCATTCGTCGCCTATCTGTAGTTGTTAAATAGACATTCATTTAATCACTAAAATTGTGTGCAATCTATTACTGAAATTATATCTTTCAAAAGTGTAAACTAGCGAGAGATCAAAGGAAAGAGAGAGTAAGGTAGATTACAAAAGAAGTCAAAATAATTCTACTAAATATTCAAAAGATTAGTCCAAACTATTTCTTTGAACTCTAAATATTGCAGATTAGGTTTGTAAATAATATCATTTTCCACTGGATGGAACGTTTTCTTTTTTAGTAAAATATAAATTAATAATGATTGAAATTGGAAATTGGGAACAATTTCAAGATATTTGTAAATAAAATCGATATAATGTTACATAGATATGTTTCCAATTATCAGAATGTTCTGTTAATCAAATATTATGGCGGCGATAATGATAGATGTCTTTTCGTCATTCAACATAATTCGCCTCTTTATTTTCGTCATTCATCATAATTCGCCTCTTTATTTTCGTCATTCAACATAACTCGCCTCTTTATTTTCGTCATTTAACATAGTTCGCCTCATTATTTTCGTTATTTAACATAGCTCGCCTCATTATTTTCGTCATTCAACATAACTCGCCTCTTTATTTTCGTCATTCAACATAATTCGCCTCTTTATTTTCGTCATTTAACATAACTCGCCTCATTATTTTCGTCATTCAACATAATTCGCGCTCTTTATTTTCGTCATTCAACATAACCCGCCTCATTATTTTCTCATTTATTCAGTGACGGTGTTGGATATTTTTTTAGTGCAGGTTTTGCTTTAGAAAGTTAACTTGATATTAAGGAAATATAATATATGATTATACAATTAAATCTTTGTTGACGAAACGATAAAGCTAAACCTCGAAAACTAATCTGAGAGAAAAAAGAGTGAGGGGTGAATCACACATGAAATAGATTGATTCTATCACATGAAATAGAGTGATTCTAACACATGAAATAGAGTGATTCTAGGTCTGATTTAAAACAAGTAAAATTTTTTCTACTGATGAGCTATGAAATGAGGTAGAAATTGAAATGCTTTAGAAAAATATCATCTATATCATCAGCAAGACTACAAGTGGTTACTAAACAATTCACACTTACTTTCATTCAATAGCTCAGAATAATAAAACAATTCACATTTACTTTCATTCTATAGATCTGAAAAATAAAGCAATTCACACTTTCATTCACTAGATCTGAATAATGAAAATTCACATTTATTCAATAGATATTACTAATGCAGCAATTCACACTAATCATTTTTGAATAGATCTGAATAATAAAGCCCTTCACACTTATTTTCATTCTTTATATATGAACAATGGAATAATTAACACGTACTTTTTCTTTGAATAGATCTCAATTATAAATACTTCACACTTATATTCATTCATTAGATCTGAGTAATGAAACAATTCACACTTATTTCATTCATTAGATCTGAATAATGAAACAATTTACACTTACTTTCTTTCAATAAATCTGAATAATGTGTCAACTCCATAGAGATGTTTTCTTTTTCTTGAGAAATAAAATAAAATGGCTGCTTCCAGTAGTTTATTGTTAATTTAACTTACTTACTTGACTTATTTAGTAAAACTGACAATTTATTACTGACTTTAAAGACGTATTTCAAAACATTACATTTCATATAGCTATAGAAAAGAAAATTAAATAAAAAAGAGCATAATTTATTACTTACGAGTTATCCGACCATAGACTGTCATTTCACGTATACTGTAGTTACGCCCTAAGAAAACTTCCCATGTTGCTGAATAATCAAAGTCATCGGAATGGAAACAATTCGCATTTGGAACATCTTCTGAATCTTTATAAATAGATGTGATACCATTATTTGCTAGACAGGCTTCAATGTGGGAGAAAACCTTTGACAAATATAATGATGACACTCTCACCCTCTTTCCAAGTGCAACATTTTCTGTAAAAATAAAGAGAAATTAAAAATAAACAAGTTATTAAAATGACATGTGTTTTTTTTTGTTTTTTTCTTTCTTTCTTTCTTTCTTTCTTTCTTTCTTTCTTTCTAATTTAATATGCTATGCTATGATACAATACTATATTTTAATATAATATAATATAATATAATATAATATAATATAATATAATATAATATAATATAATATAATATAATATAACATAACATAACATAACATAACATAACATAACATAACATAACATAACATAACATAACATAACATAACATAATATAATATAATATAATATAATATAATATATTGATTGCAAACCTTTATTACAATTGTTGTCGTGTGGAGAACAGTATAACGTATCGAAATTGCATTTGTATTTGAATTTACCAGTCTCACAAAAGCATGTTCTGTCTGAAAATAAAGAAATAAGTTAAATTTTATTTATTTTACAAAAGGAACACACTTTTAAAGTATAAGTGAATAGTTAGATAAAATGTGTGTGGAATATATATGGAGTTGCCCTCAGTCGATCATTCCTTCTGAAAAAGATCTCGCAGACAGAGTCTGCAGTGTTCAAAGTTTGCGGTTGTGGATAATTCAACACTTTCAACAACGTATTACAACGAAACATTTGTAAATATATTTCTTTCACATTTTGCGATACTTTATGAAGCAAATTGCATGACAGAAGTTGTTTATTATAAAATATTTCACATCAATTATTATTAACACGTTTTATTATATAATAGCTATATTCGTACAATTTACAGAAGAAAAAATTAGATCGAGAAAGAGAGAGAGAGAGTTCACAATGATAAAAATGATTATTTCCCTTTCAAACGATGTTGAGGAGCGATTAACCATTGACAAATTTACATTAAAATCATTAATAGTAAAGAGAAATTGTAAAACATTGGACTCTTTTGCCAGCCAGCACAGAATTCTTATTTAGATTATATGCTTGTGAAAGCGTTTCATAAAGCAATATTTCAAATTTGCAACAGCAGTTATTATTTTAACCTTTTCTTCATTCAGTTCACGGAATCATCCTTTCTTCTTCTGAAAGCTAGCTAAGCATAAAGGCGAGTGTGATTGTTAAACTTCAAAGACTGTTACCAGGAAGCTATGAAACAGTAACTAGGAACTTTAACATAAAATTAACAACTTACTTTCTCGTTGACAAAGTGTAGCAGGCAGAAGAAGTACACATGTTAATGCAACTACAGCGTAGCCAATTATCATTTTATGATGGCAATAAGAAATCATTCAAAACAATGGCCAGCTGAGTGGTATTTTGCGGGTGCTGGCTTGTGGTATTTTGCTGGTGCTGGCTTGTGCTCTTGATACGTCAATAAAATACGTCAGACCTCGGAACGTCATTTTTCTTTTTAGCAAGCACGTCATGACCCTGAGCCACGAGTATTTCTTGTGCATAGTAATCTTTCATCCTTTCACATAAAAAGAGAAGATGCGACATAATCCTGATCTATTAAATTAAACATATATGAATTATATCGCTAACAAGGTTATAATGTTAACGGTAGACTGCAAAAAACTACTTATACTAAAATTTTAGACATGTATTATTAATAATGTAATCTGCAAATTTTTCAATACTATATGGATCGTAAACTATAAATTTAGCATCTGTAGAAAACAGAAGAGAAAATGTTTGCATCAAAACAAAACAAAAGTCATAACTGAAATGATTCTTACATGCTTAATGAAAGCCCTATTTGTTTGTAAATAGCACTGTTGCAATTTATTGCCGCTAATAAACCATTAGGTAGAGGATAGTGACACTTAATAGATAAGCTTCAATTTAAAAAGAAATGCAGTCATTCCCATAAAAACGTAGGGATTTTTGTTGCATTGTTACTCGATCTAAACACCAAAAACAAAATCAAATGCAGATATGCAAAGATTCAAAGACAAAATGTTTATACATTTCGCACAAAACATTCATGGAATTCTTGGGATCTCTAACCCTCCAACCCCCAAGCACAATAAACTGATTTGAGTGATTGCTGAAATTTTTTTAGATTTTGCATCTACAGTCTCTAGGTTTTAATTTTTAAGGGGACGTAAATCTGTCGGTGATCTGTTTTCTTTTTCTATTGTGTTTGACGAGTATCTGTGAGGCATGTGTGATGGAATGGATGGGAGAGGAATGCTGTTGCATTCGGTCGCTGCACACACAGGCAAGTTGACAAAGGTGTATGCCCTTGCTTGTTGCCAAGGTGTGCTGTAAACCATTTTTTGTTTTGCTAATGTCTGTTGTGTGCCCTTGCTTGTTGCCCTCTGTAAACCATTTTTTGTTGCTAAGGTCCGTAGTGTGCCCTTGCTTGTTGACCACTGTAAACCATATTTTGTTGCTAAGGTCTGTTGTGTGCCCTTGCTTGTTGCCCACTGTAAACCATTTTTTGTTGCTAAGGTCTGTTGTGTTCCCTTGCTTATTGCCCACTGTAAACCATAATTTGTTGCTAAGGTCTGTTGTGTGCCCTTGCTTGTTGCCCAGTGTAAACCGATTTTGTTGATATGGTCCGTAGTGTGCCCTTGCTTGTTGTAAATGTGTGTTGTAAATAGTTTTTGTTGCTAAGGTGTGTTGTGTGCCATTGCTTGTTGCTAAGGTGTGGTATACTAGCAGCTCTTGCTTTAGTTCTCGGGTGTCAGCTGTTTTATGTGCGGCTGATATTTCTCGTTTCAATCTAATCACAGCTCTTTTACTAGATTCGATATTGTGTCGGTCTCTGTCACTAGATCTGTCGTCTTGTCGGTCTCTTTCACTAGATCTATCCTCTTGTCGGTCTCTGTCACTAGATCTGTCCTCTTGTCGGTCTCTGTCATTATATTGTGATCAAAGCTTCTGACTAAAATCTCTTAAACACTTTTGCATACCGTATAAATTATCAGTGTGCCTTTGCGTCTCTCTTTCTTCCTGTTAATTAAATATTAATGACGTATAATTGTATATGAGATTGATATTGCAAGTAACGTACTTTATTATTATGTATACTGATATTACTAGCCAAAGTAATCTAGCTAAATATAATATCAGGAAGTAAATAGATTTTGGTGCTTTGAATGAGATAGTCTTGGTGTCGGCTTCTTTTATTCCCTTGTTAATTCCTGTGTAAGATACTGTCTAATTTCGTCATCATATCTTTGTCGTAATGTTTGTTTATTAGTGTAAATAAAACTGCATAATGATTGTGCATAGAAACAAGATTTGTAAATATGCTTGAGTTGATATTTTTATGATGTACTATGATATCAATGGGTGCATTCACTTGTCACAAAGGCTTTAATGGAGTACCTGTTGTGGTTACTGTAGTGTGGTCGAATAGTAAGGTTGAGGAATAGTAGATGTAATTAATGAGATATAGTAAAATAATGATGTTGTGCAGTTCTAGATGTAGGTATGGTGGTGTAGTCGAAAAGTAATGATTTGAAAGAATGCTCGATAACATTAAACATACATGTTGCTAGACCTCACCGATAATTTTAACAATTAAGATCTTTGCACATGAGTGAATCTGTTTGTACCCGTTACAAATTCATTTCAAAAGTGGAAGAGCTTTATGTCTTAGCTGTCAGGTGATTTGAATCTTGGAAAGGAATTTCGTTTAAAATATTGAAGGTGTATGTAATTTATTAAATTCAGTAACACATTATTTGGTGTGCAGTGTTAATGAGGGTAGTGTTAATGAGGGTAGTGTTAATGAGGGCAGTGTTAATGAGGGTAGTGTTAATGAGGGCAGTGTTAATGAGGGCAGTGTTACTGAGGGCAGTGTTAATGAGGGTAGTGTTAATGAGGGCAGTGTTAATGAGGGTAGTGTTAATGAGGGCAGTGTTAATGAGGGTAGTGTTAATGAGGGTAGTGCTGCTACAGTTGTATTAGATATGGTATACGTGATTCATACTTAGTTAATGATTATTTTTATTATTAATTAATTAATCATTCTTCACTAATTACAAGTGACGATAAACTTAATATATGTTATTAATAAATTATCCATCAGACACTGCTCATCTCTCTCAGTTGGCAGATTTGCAGGCGCTGTACATTTTTCTCTCTTGCACAACATTGTAACAATATTTACCGTCATACAATATTCCCGTAGGTGGAAAATGTCTTACTAAAGCAGAAGACAAATCCGTTTCAAATCTTTATATAGTGAGCTCCCACTTTCTACTCCAACATAAGGTTATCATATGTGTTAGAAGATTAATAAATCTAACATTAAATTTCTTAAATCAACAATCAAATATACATATAACAAATACAATTAAATAGATTTATTGACAACAATTAATTCCATGAAACCACATTCAAATAATTTATATATATATATTTTTTATACAATTGTAAATAGTAAATAAAATTTAGCATTAGTGTCAATACAAATCACAGGATAGTTCTTATTAAAGAAAAGAAATGGGGTTATTAGAAATAAGCGCGAACAGTTTTAACATAACCCGAATTAAGCACTGTCTCAATAGTTTTCTGGCACTTCTGCAACAAAGACACAAGTTTATTGTCCGCCGTTATTATGACAGTTCCACGTGTTTCTCTTGCACGTTCAAAACTCTGATCGCTGATTATTCTCTCCATTTAATCTGGGCATTTCTTTTCGCCATGTCAACTCCTTCAAGCAGAACAATAATTGTAGGAATATCCAGCAACTTCTCTATACCATAAATTGTTCGTGTAGTCAGCATATCTTGCCACCATACATCAATGGAGGGCAATGTATTCTTGCACTTACACACTGCAGTAGGAGGATTATCATGTCTACCACGGCCATAGAGATTTCTAACCAATAAAACAAAGAGGATTATCATGTCTACCACGCCATAGAGATTTCTAACCAATAAAACAAGGAGGATTATCATGTCTACCACGGCCATAGAGATTTCTAACCAATAAAACAAGGAGGATTATCATGTCTACCACGACCATAGAGATTTCTAACCAATAAAACAAGGAGGATTATCATGTCTACCACGGCCATAGAGATTTATAACCAGTAAACCAGGAGGCTTCCCATGTCTACCACGGTCATACAGATTTATAACCAGTAAACCAGTATGAGAGTTTTGAATAAGTACACATCCACTTGGAACTAGTTTGAATTGCATCAACAGGTTTTAGCATATACTTCTTCTGAATTTTTATTATAACTCTGGACTTTAAACATTATCGTCACGCACAACAAATTATGTATAAAATAAATTTAGAAATATTATCTGGCAAACTTACTCAGCCAATCTATCTATCTATCTATCTATCTATCTATCTATCTATCTATCTATCTATCTATCTATCTATCTATCTATCTATCTATCTATCTATCTATCTATCTATCTATCTATCTATCTATCTATCTATCTATCTATCTATCTATCTATCTGTCTGTCTGTCTGTCTGTCTGTCTACCTACTTATCTATCTATCTATCTATCTATCTATCTATCTATCTATCTATCTATCTATCTATCTATCTATCTATCTATCTGTCTGTCTCTCTATCTATCTATTAAATTAATACATCTATGCATCCATCTATTTCTCTGTCTGTATGTTAATCTATATAAATGTGAATCCATTCAATGAAAATATGTAGAGACAAATTGCTTTTGTACAGTGTCATATAATACATGTAATTATTAGAAACTATATAATCTTTACCATCATCAGCATTGTATACTTCGAAGTGATGAAAAATAATAGTATCACAGTCATAACAGTCAAGAATATGACAATTCTTACCTGCTAGCTTCAGTCATTTGAAAATCGAGACACAGCAATGATTACATTTTGGTAGATATATTTAATATAATTTTGACATAAATCAGGTAAATATTTGTCAAAAGTAAATAACATTTAGTATTCTTATTTGTTTAAAATTAATGCAATTGTCTATGGCATTTTAAATTAATCTTATGTTGTACACATTTATAGTAATGTGAATGATTGCATGAAAATACATACATTATTTTATAAGAATCATAATACGTATATTGTTCTTATATAAAGTTTTAGATGTACATATAAAAAACTAATAAGATATTTCCATTATCTCTTACTGGATATTTTACAAAATATTACTTGGATGTGAATAATTATTCGCTGAAAATGTATACAATTATATAACAAGAAGTTATCGTGAAATTATTTCCTCCTGTCATAAATATTTGAACGTTTATGTATACTTATAACTAATATAAATAGAATTCAAATCGGTTATTACTTTCCTCAGTCATAAATATTTGAACGTTTATGTATACTTATAACTAATATAAATAGAATTCAATTCGGTTATTACTTTCCTCAGTAAATCTGCATGAAATGTGCGAAAACATACAACATGACACAAAATTATTGGAAAGAAAGATTACACTTTTGTTAAATCAGATGCTAATAAAATGCTCAGCGATTGCTAAACGTTTAATCATCGCGAAATTATGATAGTATTTATTATGGGCCCTGCGTCCATTTACTAAAGTTGACGAGATATTGTACAGTTGTAAATAGTTCAGATCTCTTTGTCCTAATTTTATTATTTTCAAAATCAAAACTTCATTTTGTAACAGCACTAATATTTCATACCTAACTTCATTTCGAATTAATATTATTATGATGTAAATGATAATTCTGGAAACACCATTCAAAATTATTTAAATACAAAGAATAACTTGACAACTGAAATAGCTGTTTCTTGATTAGCATTTTAAGTGACGCAACCGATTGTCATGGATAAGAAATAGATGAAAGGGTAGAAGTATGTTAGTTCATTAGTGATGAATCATACACTGTATTATTTATGTTATTTGGGAACAATTATGTTTAAATATTTCATTATGTTTGAGACTTGACACTCCTTGTTTAATTTATATTTACCTCCCCCACCTCTCGACATTGTCGCAAATAATGGCCTCATTTATCACTTCTTTTGAAGCAAATTAATATTGATCTACTCCATGGGAATACATAATAATAGAAAAGCAGAGGAATATAATGATAAAACAGATAGATAGATAAAGGAAGAAATTTGTAGATTGAATTTATAATAGTGCATAGGTGTTCATGAAAGCTACAAACAATACTTCAAAATTGTATAGTTGCACTTAAAAATCAATTATTTTACAGTCTAATGCCACACACACACACACACACACACACACACACACACACACACACACACACACACACACACACACACACACACACACACACTCACACACACACACACACACACACACACACACACACTAACATACACACAGTGCACATTAATATTATGTATGCATGCAAATTAGTTCAGTTAATTCTCATAATGCACGAGAAAATTTGTTTATATTTCAACATTTCATTCATCTTCATATTTGGATTCCCCAGGATCTTCTTGGCTTAAGCTTCCAACAGTAGCTGTTTGAAAAGAAAATGACATTTTCCTTCTTATTCTTAAAAATTTAAGAGTATGGTTAAAGCAAGTAATTATATTTATTTTTTAATCACAACAAATACTGGTGATTGTAACAGAATATCATGTAATAACAGAAAATGCTACATTTCAAATCTCCTTCTTTGCAAAAATGTATCTGTCACTTCAAAAGATGCCATCAGTACACTGTGTGAAATATCGATTTGATTGGTAAAGTTATTTCTATCATTCACCCCAATATTTAGTGGGATGTGTGTGTATTTCCGTATCTATGTGTTTTAGTATGTGAGAGTATGTTTCAAAATATTCTGTTCAAACGGTACAAGGAGCAGAAAATAGCCATTATCTATAATGTAGGATTCACGCGTTACCGTACGTTATTGATAAACTGTAATTCACAATGCATGTATGATTATCAGGTAACTAGTAGATCATAGTGCACTAGTTCTGTCTGTAGTGAATGGTAGTTTTGCATGTCCTAGGTTACTTCTGAGTGTTAATCGTAGTGTTTCTGAGATAGTTGATAGTACTGAGAAGTGTTGTTCATTCGGTTTTGTTTGGGGAAAAAGATGATATGGCTGCTGTTTCCCTGAATGGATTTTGCAGTATTTGTATGGAGGAGATGGAGTTTATTATTAACATTTTATTCAGGGATGGGGGACGAAGGGGTATTGACAGTGAATGGATTTCTGTTGTAATGTTAAAATGTCCTCACTAATCGTCAGACACTAACCTAGAAGTTAAAATGGGGGCTGGTTGGAGTTTCGTAAAGCTCAAAACAAAACATTATTTATATTTATTAAGTTGAAACACGCTTGAACAAAATTGCGAATTACAAATGTATCTCATCAATCAACTCATTTTAAACAATCACTATTGACTAATTATAGATCTTAAAACTATCTTAAATCAACTCACTCCAAAGTAATCGAACTATTCAATTAATTATATAGATCACAATTGTATCTGCACAACACCTGTCACTATTATTATTATTATTATTATTATTATTATTATTATTATTATTATTCAGCCTCTTTCCACGACTTCTGCTTGACTGTCGGTTGTGATCCAAGGTCTCGGAATCTTACCAAGATTCTGGGAGATCCAAGGTTTTACGGAGGATGTGGGCACTTCCGAGGAGCGCTGCTTTGAGTAGTGGAGCGAGTCTGTGGTTTTCAGGGAGTTTATTCATGTAGCCTTCCAATTCAGATGCTATTTTCCCCAAGGCTCCTATCACTATAGGTATCACTTCTGCTCTTATATTCCACAGTCTTTGGATTTCTAATCTGAGGTCTTGGTATTTTTCTATTTTTTCTCTTTCTTTTGTTTTTATGTTTCTATCACTTGGAACAGCGACATCAATGATTGTTACTGTTCTGTTGGACTTATTGAAAACTACAATGTCTGGTTCTTCGTGCAGGAATCACCCTATCTGTTCTTATCTCAAGTCTCACAGTATTTTGACTTCCTCTGTTTCGGTGACTGCTTCTGGTTGGTGCATCTATACTTTTTCTGGGGTTTGTATGCCATAGTTCTCACACAGATTTCTATGTATGTGTTTTGCCACTTCATTGTGTATTTTGGTGTATTCTGTTCCTGCCAGAACTTGACATCCAGATAGTATGTGCTCTGTTGTCTCATCCATGGATTTGCAGAGTCGACATTTGGAATCATTTTAAATATTCATGATTTTCGTTTTGTGTGCTTTGGTGTTGAGTGCTTGATTTTGTGCAGCTTTTATGAGTGTTTCTGTTTCTGTTTTCAATCCTGCCTCTTTCAACCATTTGTACGTTGATTGCTTTGTTGATATTTCGTCGCTTGTCGTACATACTGGCCATGCAGAGGTTTCTGGCTCCAGGTATGTGCTAGTTCTTGCTTCGTTGTTTTCTTCCATGTTTCTTTGTCTGTTTCTGGGGGTTGGAATAGTCCACTCATCTTTACTGCTTCTATCAGTGGATCATCTTTGTTGTTATTCCAGATGTAGACATAGTTATTATTATTATTATTATTATTCAGCCTCTTTCCACGACTTCTGATTGACTGTCGGTTGTGATCCATTCTCTTTCAATTAATCAGTTAACTCACCATTAAGCTAAAGGCCGCCTTTCATGGCCGGTTTCAACCACACCAAATTCAAAATGATTAAAGAATATAATTATTTCAGCAGGTAATATATGATCAGCCCATTGGTTGGTCTCATTCTTTTGTAAATCTTAACCATTGGATAATAAAAACTACTCACCTACATCCTACTACCACTTTAGATTATATCAGCAAGTTCATGCACACTTTCTTTATGACTTGTTATTTTAACTCTGGTACTTAAAAAACACACTGTACAAGAAGGTCTTGTCATGTTGACATTTAACAAGTAATATACTATTTCATTAAACAAATAGGGACAGACAACCGTGCTCTATCACAGTTTCTAATAAAAAAATGTTTAATTGTAAACACGTATTTAATGAAACTGTTATAGGAGTTTTGTGATCGTTGAATAAATCATGATGTGTTTTAGATGTTCGTGCTGAACACTACCAGAAATATGAAAAATTCTTTGAGTTTATCTAGTGTTGTAATTGTTATGAAATAAACTTTAGAAACAGCAATCTTGGCGATGAGGAATGACGTCCATTCGTTCGAAGTGATAGAATATGGCGACGTGTTCCTACTGTTCCGCTCTGTATAGAAACACGAAATATTCCTACTGTTCCGCTCTGTATAGAAACACGAAATATTCCTACTGTTCAACTCTGTATAGAAACACGAAATATTCCTACTGTTTAGCTCTGTATAGAA
Source organism: Sinotaia quadrata (assembly GCA_028829895.1). Classification (NCBI taxonomy): domain Eukaryota; kingdom Metazoa; phylum Mollusca; class Gastropoda; order Architaenioglossa; family Viviparidae; genus Sinotaia; species Sinotaia quadrata. Next base: position 81,660,098 of record CM054183.1, on the reverse strand, counting down.
ACACGAAATATTCCTACTGTTAAGCTCTGTATAGAAACACGAAATATTCCTACTGTTTAGCTCTGTATAGAAACACGAAATATTCCTACTGTTTAGCTCTGTATAGAAACACGAAATATTCCTACTGTTTAGCTCTGTATAGAAACACGAAATATTCCTACTGTTCAGCTAATGTAGCAACACGGCGTGTTCCTACTGTTCAGCTGGATGTAGCAATACGAGGTGTGACTACACTTCAATCTATGTAGCAACACGAGGTGTGTCTACACTTCAGTCTATGTAGCAACACGAGGTGATCGTGTTTGCCTTGCAGATCAATGTTATTGCTCTCATTTGTTCACCCTAAAGCTCTGGTAGATGGTCTTTAGTATCCCTTATAATCCTAACTAATTGATTAAAATTACATTTATGAATGTAGTATCGTTATGACACTGCCATTTATGGTAAACAAAATGTGTAACATATGTAGAACTACTTCTGTAAAACAACTCTCAGAATTATTATACGTTGACAATATGTCACACTCGACCAAGTCTATTCTATTTTTTCTCAAACAGCCGTTACTTTTCTTTGCGAACACGATATGATCAAATAAAGATTTTATTCTAGAGCTGTAAACGAATTTACCTCCTGAACTCTTTTGCCCGGCTTTAGGTTCTTTCATGCCTTGATCTTCTGATGTTTTTATTTCTGGCTGTGGTGCCTCAGTTTGGTCGTTCTTGGAGCCTCCTTGAAATTCTGTTCCACCAGCGACGAGAGGGGCTTCTTGTTGTATAATTTCTGATGTACATTATGGACATTGATAAGAAAGTATTCAGTCATACCTGAGTTTATTATTTGCTTGAAGAATTACATGAAACTTCGTGCAGACATCATAACTCTTTCTTTATTTCTTTAAAAAAAACTCATCTAATAAAAGTAATTGCTTACAAAATTTGTAGAAGAAATTTAATTCTCAATACATCTCATTATCAGTATGTAATCTTCCGCTGTACAGGTTATTCCGAAATGCATAATTATTATTTGCACTAGTCTTCATGTATCATAATTTTTCATCGCAGAACTGTATCACATTTACTCCCCTTTATTCGTTTCAAATCTTTATATTTTACCATCATCTTTACACCCCAGTACTCTCACAATTAGGGCCATTTAAGTAATTTAAATTCGTAAATTTATTATACATATATCATTAATACATATTTAAGCAACTTAACGTTGTACAATTATTATACATATATCATGAAAACATATTTAAGCAACTTAAATTCGCACATTTATTATATATATAATGAATACATATCGGTACTGTATCTCTTTTACCAATGTCTATTCAACTCAAAGGTTTACATTTTATTATGGAATTATCTTTACACTAGGGAACATTTCACATTCACTACATTTCATGTAACTAACGCCTTTGTAATTTATTAAGCAAATATCATCTGTACACTAGGGAACATTTCATGTAACTAACACCTTTGCAATTTATTAAGCAATTATCATCTGTACACTAGGGAACATTTCATGTAACTAACGCCTTTGTAATTTATTAAGCAATTATCATCTGTACACTAGGGAACATTTCATGTAACTAACGCCTTTGCAATTTATTAAGCAATTATCATCGTTACATATAAACATGATAATAATCGTCTGCTTACATCTCAGTATTGTGTCACATGGAACGACCTATTATGCAGATTGTGCTTTTACATCTCAACATGTAACTGTCTCCTGTACAATCACATTAATTAAATGCTACTTAGAGAATGAGGTGTCAAAATTGTACTTTGTATGAAGAGTAGTAAATATTTGTCCATAGTATGACGTAAACAGGCAGTTTGCTTTAACATTAACACATTATAGATCGGTTAAAGAGTGTAACGACAAAATTATAACACATTATATATCTTATATATCACTTAAGAGTGTGTGATGATAAAATTTTTAAAAAATTATATATCACTTAAAGTGTGTGTGATGACAAATTTATAACACATTATAGATCACTTAAAAGGTGTATAGATATAACTGATGCGAAGTAGTGTTGTGGTTACACTTGAGAGAATTAATTGATAACAATAACTAAAGAATGTTTTACATCCTTGATAATGATTACAATAATTGCAAGAAAACAATATGTTGCATTAAAAGTAATTTGTGTTATTCAGTCAGCGTTACGTTGTAACCTGTACTTACCCCCTTCATCCAATTTCCTCAGACCCTCGACTTCTTCGTTTTCACGTCTCTTTCTCGCAGCACACAACCTGAAATACCCAAGTGTAATGAAACGCCAGTCCTAATGAAAACATTTTTCGTGAGACAGAACCTGATATAACCAATTGCAATGAAATGATATGCTAATGCAAACAACTTGAAATAGGCAAGTGCTATGAAATACCAGTACTAGTGAAAACATTTCTCATTAAACACAACCTGAAATAGCCGAGTACAATGAAATAACTTTACTAACGAAAACATTTCTCATTAGATACAATCTGAAATAGCCAAATTAAAACATACCACTACTAATGAAAGCATTTCTCCTTAGTCACAAAATGAAATAGCCTATTGAAGAAATACTAGTGCTAATGAAAACACTTCTCATTAGGTAACCTGAAACAGCCAAGTGCAAAGAAACACCAATACTAATGACAACATTCCATAATGATGAAATGATTTAAATGAAGCACATATTGCATAACAATTCCTTGACATTCAGGCATGTGGGAGTTTTTTGGAGCGACGCTAAAGTGTCTTTGACCTTCGAGAACGTGGGCTATTTTTCACCTGGCCAGCTTGTATTGTAGTGTTCTCAATTATTCATCAAATAAAGAGGGTCAAGGTCATTGGCTCAAATTTTCACACTGAATAGGATGCATAATGAAATTGAGGCTGACTAAAGTTTCCTGGCCTATTTTAAAACGTAATTGTTATATAAATTGTTAAAGGTCAAAGTGACCCGTGCTTGGACGCTGTTTATAATGATATGTTTGTAAGTAACAAGAGTTGAAGTAAACACCTCATGTGAAAATTTGCTAGATTTGCTGATATAAGAGATGAGAAGTTTTTATTGTCCAATGGTAGGTTTTACAAGAATGGTGTATGGTGGCAAGGCATGCTCGGTTCAATCGTGGAATGTCTGGCACAAAGAAGTTACTGGTAATTGCTAAATTGTTTTTTCTGCTTGAGGGAACTAATATGGCAAAGAAATACCCAGATTAGTCTCGAGAGAACAACAGCTGATGGAACATTCTACAGACTGTGAGAGGACATGTGAAAGTGACAATTCTATTGTGACAATAAACTTTTGACTTTATTATGAAAGCATGCAAAAGAATATTGTGGCTTTGCCTAGAGAAGATTAAGTACAAAATAGTATTGCTACAATCTCTATAACTTCATTTCTGTTTTCTGCTAAAAAAATTACCCTGTGATTAATTTTGATACTTATGTGTTGAATTATGTAAAAGACTGTATAGACATTTTACACAAAATGTGCTTCATGGAAATATTGATTTAAAGAAATATTTTCATTGTATTTGCTATATGCTTAATTGATTGTTGATTTAATAAATTTATTGACGTTCTAACATATTGATAACCATAGGTTGGAAGGATAGTGGGGGAATGGGGTGGTTGCTAAATATAGGTTAAATATGGATTTGGTAAAATGTTTCCACCAACAGAAATATTGTGCGACAATGAATGATTAATGTGAAAGAGAGAAAATGTTTACAACACCCACATATCCACCAAGTGAGACAGACGATTGGTGTCTTCTGTAGAATTATTAACAGCAAAAATTAAGATTCTCATCACGTATTTAGTTATCAATTATTATTAATAATAATTATTATAACCATTAACTAGTGTGGTGTGGTGTCACAGAAACAAATGGGTGTTGGGATTTTCTTTACCATGGACAGCTTTATGTAGTATTTTCGCATATGGAGAGGGAGAGGGAGAGGGAAGGAATGGGAAGTAAGAAAGGAAGAAAGAAAGCAGTTTTCACATGTCCGTCGTTAGGTTGCATTGTATCTTTGAAAAGTCAGTATCCTTGCCCTTGTCATTACTTATAATCAAATAATTATATAAAGTAAAAAGTCAGTATCCTTGACAACTCACATCAACGCGATGACGAGCAACAAGAGGGCACAACCACCAATGATGACGGCCACGATTAAGCCAAGTGGAAGTTTGTCTGACTCAGGAGTTTCATCTTTTTGTTCAAGTTCTAAACAGAAAAAATAAAAGATAATTTACCTTATATCAAATGTCAACGACTGAATAAACATAATTCTTTGCAAAATGTAGTTCTCTATGTAAATGTATTTATCATGATTAAACACGTCGACTTCTTCTCTAAGTAAGAAAATATCGTAGATTATGGATAGAGGCAGACATTTATTACTTACCTACTCGTAAATCAATTTATCAATTTATGAGTAGATTCTGGATAGAGGCACACATTTATTACTTACCTACTCGTAGATCAATTTATGAGTAGATTCTGGATAGAGGCACACATTTATTGCTTACCTACTCGTAAATCAATTTATGAGAAGATTCTGTATATAGATATGATAACAGAAGAAAATGAAATATGATGCACAGTCCCTAGCCAAACCAAGATAAAAATTAAATAAACAAAGTTTCTTTCATAGAAAATATTTCTTTAGAGCGTTGTGTTTAATTAAAGAATTATTTTGCATTCCAAGGAAAGAATCAAACGGCAGAAAATATGTCATTGCTTATGATCACATTTCCTATCAAATTTTAAAATAAAAGCACCTGAAAATGTAATTCAGTTCCCAATCAAATTCATTCGAAGCAAGTGTTTGTCTTAAATAAACATAACATTGATAATTATAATAATTATTTCACGTTTTAAAGGCTATTACAGTTAAGATTCAAAATATGTGTTGATGCAATGCAAATGTATAGATGTAAAGCATGGAGGAAAGTAAATCAGCACTATTTAGATTTGAATGAATGTTTCATTTCAAGTGTAGAAAGCTTTGTAATTTTGTAAGAAATCTCCTGCTTAAAAATTTCATTTTATTAATTGTAAGTATAATCATGTGAGATAAGTGTACAACAGAGAGTCTTGTGAAATAATCAATAACTTAACACACGTGATAAGAAAGATTACAAAAATTCAATTCGTTTGATTATATCCCATATTTAATCATATTGCACTTGAACTTTATGAGATGCCGACAAATAATTACAAATTAGCAGTTACGATACAAGGTAGAGCAAAATTCTGAGAAGAACAAATAACTCTCAATATATTTCTGTTTGTGTAAATATGAGTTTCTAATCCTTATTATTTGAGCAATTATTTTCTGTACCTTTGCAATATGGTCTTTTATAACCAGGGTTACATTCCTCTAGACACACACCGCTTTCAGTGTGGCACTTCTTGTCCTTGCACTGACCGCACTCTTCACTACAGTTCTTTCCGTACATACCAAGGGGACAGGCTGAAACACAAACAGTTTTGTCTACTCATCCATCCATCCATCCATCCATCCATCCATCCATCTATCTATCTGTCTGTCTATCTATCTATCTATCTATCTATCTCTCTCTCTATCTATCTATCTATCTATCTATCTATCTATCTATCTATCTATCTATCTATCTATCTATCTATCTATCTATCTATCTATCTGTATTTTCATGAATTACTTATCAAACTCGCAAAGTATTTTCTGCTTGACTTCTTTGTCATTTGTTCCTCCGTTGTCTCATATTCAATAAACATCACGTTAATTCTCCTCATTTAGTCATTTAATTATTAATATGATTTTTCACTGAATCATTGAGAAAATATAGTGAACATTTTTTCCTACTGGAGTAATGAAATGTGGACCATACACTTTCTACACGCGTTTTATTGATGTGACCAGGATATCAAATGTGTGACGCCAACACCACTTATTTAATGATTATGATACTTATTTGTTAATGACTCATTCATAACTATTTACATGTTATGTGAATCTTAATTAATAATAATTATAATTATTAATAATTCTCCAACAGACATCACTCGTCTCTCTCATTTGGCGGATATACGAGCGCTGTACACGTTTTCTGTCTTCCTCAACATTTAAAGACAAACAGTGACTGTCACAAAATATTCCATAGGTGGAAAACGTTCTACTAAAGGAGAAGACGAACAGTGACTGTCACAAAATATTCCAAAGGTGGAAAACGTCCTACTAAAGGAGAAGACAAACAGTGACTGTCACAAAATATTCCAAAGGTGGAAAACGTCCTACTAAAGGAGAAGACAAACAGTGACTGTCACAAAATATTCCAAAAGTGGAAATCGTCCTACTAAAGGAGAAGACAAACAGTGACTGTCACAAAATATTCCATAGGTGGAAATCGTCCTACTAAAGGAGAAGACAAACAGTGACTGTCACAAAATATTCCAAAGGTGGAAAACGTACTACTAACGGAGAAGACAAACAGTGACTGTCACAAAATATTCCATAGGTGGAAATCATCCTACTAAAGGAGAAGACAAACAGTGACTGTCACAAAATATTCCATAGGTGGAAATTGTCCTACTAAAGGAGAAGAAAAATCCGCCTTTAATCTATATTTAGCGATTCCACATCCACTCAATTTCTTCTCCTACATACGTCTATCAATATGTGTAAGCAAAACAATCAATGTATTAAATCAACAATCAAAATAATATAACAAATACGATTAAATTTAATTAAAATGTAATTATATTTAAATTATATTTAATTTCATTCATTAAACTTGAATATAAATTTAATTTTGTTTAATTTATTTTTTTAATTTAATTTTTAATTATTAAATATTAATTTCAATTCTATTCAATTCATTTAATTAACTTAACCTAACATAATATAACGTAACTTAATTGAATTTAATTTAATTTTAATTAAGTCTAATTTAATTTAATTATCTTAATTTAATTTATGCTTACTTTCGTTGCAAAAGGCGGAATGCCATCCAGTCTTACATCCCTCATGACATTCTCCAGTGACTCTGTCACATGCCTGTCCTTCCTCACAGTTTGAACAATTCATTTGGCAATCTTCTCCATAGTTTTTGAGAGGGCATGCTGTACAAATAGATCAGAATTACCACAGGATTATTTCTGTCACGTTTCTATCTATTTATCTCTCTCCCTCTTCCCTCTGCTACTCTGCCCGCATATCTATCTATCTGTCTATCTATCTATCTATCTATCTATCTATCTATCTGTGGTGGAGTAAATTTGCCTATCCCTATTTTAAAATGTATTTGTTGAATAAAATATTAAATGCCAAAGTGACCCGACATTGCGGACTGCTAGTGTTGATATATTTAAGTGTCAAATTTGGAATTAAACAACTCAGGTAAAGAATATACTAGTGCTTGCTGATTTAATCTAAAGCGGTTTTAGGTGGACGAGTAGTTTTTATTATCAAATGGCTAAGATTTACAAGATCAAGACCATTAAGTAGGTTGCAATATCTATCTATCTAACAATCCATCCATCCATCCGTCCGTCTATCTGTGTGTCTGTCTATCCAACTATCGATCGATCCATCCATCTGTCCATCTGTCTATCTATCGATCGATCCATTAACCCATCCACACAACCACCATCGCACCCATATATTCATAAATCCACCCATCTATCCTCTATCTATCTATCTATCTATCTATCTATCTATCTATCTATCTATCTATCTATCTATCTATCTATCTATCTATCTATCTATCTATCTATCTATCTATCTATCTATCTATCTATCTATCTATCTATCTATCTATCTATCTATCTATCTATCTATCTATCTATCTATCTATCAATCAATCTATCTATCTGTCTATCTGTCTGTCTGTCTGTCTGTCTGTCTATCTATCTATCTATCGAGAGCACAATGGAATTGGTTTGTTCTCTATTCTCATATCAAGTTAATATTGTTTTAAAAGTAATTAATATGTGAAATTGCCTCACATTATAAAGTGTGTATAATAAAGGATTATATTATATTTTTCTTAGTGTTGTCTTAAAATACATAGTAATAACTTTAAGTTACAGCTGATCTGTTCCTTACCACATTTCACTCTTGCTATTAATCTGACAGACTGTAATTGTTATAAGATATATTCTTAGTAAATAGTGATTGATACTATTTCAAATATAAAATATGGTAAAAACACAAATTAGCAAAAATACATTCATACATTCAGAAACTTACATACGCACATATAAATCAATTCTTCTGTGTGACTCATCTTATCTTTACTCTCTTTAAACATAAAATGTCAAGTATTTTGTGACTAATATTGTCTTTACTCTCTTTAAACATAAAATGTCAAGTATTTTGTGACTCATTTTGTCTTTACTCTCTTTAAACATAAAATGTCAAGTATTTTGTGACTCATTTTGTCTTTACTCTCTTTAAACATAAAATGTCAAGTATTTTGTGACTCATTTTGTCTTTACTCTCTTAAACATAAAATGTCAAGTATTTTGTGACTCATCTTGTCTTTACTATCTTTAAACATAAAATGTCAAGTATTTTGTGACTAATATTGTCTTTACTCTCTTTAAACATAAAATGTCAAGTATTTTGTGACTCATCTTGTCTTTACTATCTTTAAACATAAAATGTCAAGTATTTTGTGACTCATTTTGTCTTTACTCTCTTTAAACATAAAATGTCAAGTATTTTGTGACTCATCTCGTCTTTTCTATCTTTAAACATAAAATGTCAAGTATTTTGCGAGAGAATAAAAATATATCTAAACGTATACTCGTCTCTAGCGATGTAAAAATGGATAGAAAACAAAGGAGGAAAGAGAAAGTAAACTGTACTTCTTTTATAGTACTGTCCTATTTCCATTACATTTCCACTTTGGCATTGTGATCAGTCTAATTTCCGTTACATTATATATGAAATTACACACAATATATTATTTACTCTTTAAAAATTTTGTTTGCTTTTCTTTTTTTTCTACTTACCGATGGTACACATGTCTGACATCCAGCCATGGTCACATCCTCCTGGACAAAGTCCAGATACAGAATTACAGGTAGTTGATTTCTTACATGCCCCACAACCCCTCTCACAATTAGGTCCATAAGTTCCATTTTTGCAAGCTAAGAAATAAAATCTATGCATTAACACCAATGGCCTTAGGTTTCCAATTTGCAAGATAAGAAATAAAATCTATGCATTAACACCAATGGATTTAGGTTTCCAATTTGCAAGCTAAGAAATAAAATCTATGCATTAACACCAATGGCCTTAGTTTTCCAATTTGCAAGCTAATAAATAAAATCTATGCATTAACACCAATGGTCTTAGGTTTCCAATTTGCAAGCTGTAAAGTATAAAACCAATGGAAAAACTTACTGGGATATAGGTTTCGATTTTGCTAACAGTTAAATGTCAACAAACAAATGAATTAATGTCTAGGTCATTATATGTTAGTTTTGCTAACAGTAAAACTAGATAGATAGATAGATAGATAGATAGATAGATAGAAGGATGGATAGATGGATAGATGGATGGATAGATAGATAGATAGATAGTGTGACGGAAAAGTGCTAATTACGTAATTAATTAATTTAATATTAATTAATTTTGATAATTTTTCAAATTCTTAAATCGAATTTTGATTTGAATTTCACAATTCAAATCTGAGTGGAATTGGTTTGACGTAAACAATGCTGACCCACATCCACAAAAGAAGGGAGTTAGGATTATAGGTCACTAATTCTTACATAACATGGGCATACTTCTGGCACCTCACACACTCAGTCTATTATGTGCGTGCATTCAACCATAACTAAGGAGTCAATAGGCACAGGAAGAAAAACAAGGCCTAGCCAGAGGCTAAGAAACTCTAGAAACTTCCATGACCTCTGAAAACACATAAAAGAGCAGACTCAAAATCAAGAATAGTATAATCCAATACACCAAATCCACCAAATTCCTCGGAATAACCTTCGACGAAAATATAACCTTTTCGGAACACATCCACAACACTGAAATTAAAGCAAACAAATTGCTCAACGCAATAAAAATGACAAAGGGCAAGGACTGGGGAGCCGATCAGCAGACACTACAGATGGCGACAACAGCGCTAATATACTCAACTATCGACTACGGAATTACGACGTACACCGCTACGGATAACGCGGAAATAAAAAAACTGCAAACGATCCAAAACAAGGCACTAAGATTAGTCACGAGCGCGCTCCCCAACACCAGATTGACCGAACTATACAAACATACAGGACAACTCAATCTCTTAAAAAGACGAGATAGGCTAATACTGAGACAGTGGGCCAATCGAATCAATCACGGCGACACGCTCCCAAACAACAAACTATTAAAACTAAATAAATGGGACAAGAAAGGATACACATTCCGAACAAAAAAAATTAAACAAAAGAAATGGACGGAAAATAGACAACCCCCCTACCAACTAATTAAAAAACTAATTAAAAAACACCGACTAGACCTCATTCAAACGCCCCCCACCCCCCAACCATTTCCCCCCCCCTGGAGCGCGCCCGCCCCTAAAATTGATGAAACGCTAACAGGGAGCACCAAATACACCAATCATGCAGAGAAGAAGCAAATCGTACTGAATCACCTATACGAAGGATACAAAGACCACCAAAAAATCTATACAGACGGCTCCAAAACAAGCAAAGGCACTGGCGCAGCGGTACTCACACCCCACTGTCTTTACACATACAAACTACACACCGCACACTCCATAATGACCGCCGAAACGGTTGCGATACAAATGGCTCTACAAGAAGCTCTACTCAACCCCCGCCCACCCCAAAAACTCCTGATAGTCACCGACTCACTCTCTGCACTGAAAGCCCTCAACAACCCATATAACACGCAGAGAGCATACAACATGGACATCATCCGACAGCTTATCCTAAAACTACAAAATAACGAGACTACTACAGACTTCTTATGGATCCCCAGCCACATAGGAATCAATGGAAACGAAACAGCTGATAAAGAGGCGAAGAGGGGCACTACAGAAGGAAAAAACATCTCAACACCAATATATACAACGGAAATCCAAGCGGCGATTAATAAGATTTTTAAAAAGCCCAACACACCCCTCCCACCGGCAACGAAGAATAAGCTGGCATACCAAGCAATCAGTAGGCTAAGACTAAAAACAACAAGACTCTCACACCACCCTAATTCCCAAACGAAAAGATGCTATACATGTCACACTGACAACACAATCACCCATTTCCTCACAAGCTGCATACAATACGCAGAGGAAAGGAAAAAACTGAAACAGGTGATTACAAACCTAGAGTTACCCTACACGGAACACACGATCCTATATCCTCCAGCAAAACACCAAAAAACAATACACAAAGCACTGGAAAAAGACCTAACTGATACAAACACCATAAGCTCCATATAACAAACTTCACATAACCAAATGCAAACCCAGACCCGAAATTCAACACAGCACTACCCATACAATAATAGTACCGAGAGGAGAGTGGCTCCGCAAAGAAGTCAAGAGGAAAAAAAAAATAATAAAAAAAAATGAAAAAATGAAAAAAAAAAAACAAACAAACAAAAATTCCTCTCCCCACCCGACGAGACGACCAACGCGAGTCGGCCCCTCCCGCACCCTGGACAAAGTGAAGGATGCGAAGCCCTGGTAGAGCGCCTCCAAAGGTGAGAACATCGCTGATGAAAACCTTCAACCACGCTCAACCAGGAGCAAAGAAAACGTGACAACAACAACAACTCTCTACACTCTTTTACACAACTTTGGGGTCCCATGCACGGCTCATGGTTAGAACTGGAAGGAAGATATGTCCGATATAGAGATTGCATTGTAACTGATTTTTAACATTTACTTTTTGAAACTGTTTGAATTATGTTTCTTGTAATTATTATAACAAGTTTAAACTATGATGCTTTTATTTTCGTTTAAATAAAGAATCAGATAAATTAATTGTCAAAAGGAATTGTATTGAGAAACGAAAATGAAAGTACAGATTACAGATTTTTAAAGCATGATCCTGATGTGTGCCATTACACTAATTTGTTGCAGTACAAGACCGTAATCAGTTCCAGCCGTTCTGCACTGGATGAAACGTTTGTCTCATTGTTCTGGTTGTCTTGGTTTGACAACAGTACTGCCACTTGGCCTACTGAATGTGTTAAGGGCCGGTGTGGAGTAAAATTCTTGATTGGATTCCGTATGCATCGGGGCCATCAAGGGAGACAGTATTACGAAGTGAGCTGCAGCAGGAGTGTGAGTCTGACTCACTTGTAATTACAAGGATAACTTTCCAACCCAGTGTGCACTGAACTGTGAATTACTCTGACTATATGTTATTCAGTGCCAGTGGAAGGATTCTATATACTGTGCTAAACTTTTCATGGACAAATTTGTGATGTGTACAATTTACGGAACATTCATTTAACGTCACCAGGCAGCTAAACCACGAGACATTCAATTGCCAGACAAACCTACTGAGAACGAGGCTACTGCTGAACAAGGCCATAATCAGGTGATTCAAATACATGAATTTTCTGTGTAAACTGTACATGTTTCTGGGATTTTTCATTCCTTATTCTATTTCTGATTCTTCTATGAAATTGATGTATTTTTGACTAAACTGTTTACTATCTAGTTGGCTTATTTATGTGGAGAATTTATGTAAGCCTAACTAAAATTCTATTGATGTTATTCACATGAAATTCTCTAGTAATTATTCTAGAGAACTGCATTGGTATAAATTTTTCATTAATTGTAATTCTGGAAGTATTACGAGATTTGTGATTTAGAAATCGCCTACTGCGTGATTTTGAAAACTCAATGTAAATTTATTAAAATTGTTATCTTTATTTCTTTTAATAAATTGTTTTCCTTTAAACTATTTACTCCTTCATTTTAATTGGGGAGGTACATGTGAGATGATGGGTGGGGGCTGCCAATGACGTAATACAATTGAGAAGACGGTCTATACACATGTTTTAAAATAGTTCCCATCATTGACGACGACGAGAGATTTGTGGTAGGGCCGGAATAGTGATAGAACGACTGGCAAGATAAATGCAGTGTAGTCACTATTCTGAGACAGGTAACACTTGGGAGATGGTCACTGACTGACGGACTGCTCAAGGCTTGACCTAGTCACTCTCAGACCGCACAAGACCCTTAAGGAGGTTGTGAGCGATTGGCATGAAAGAGATTAATTAATATATTAGTTAATAACCAAGACGCACACAGAGAAAAACCCCTTTTCGCCACAGATAGATAGATGGATGGATGGATGGATGGATAAATGGATGAATGGATGGATGGATGGATAGATAGGCAGACAGATATATAGATAGATAGATAGACAGACAGACAGATAGTAAGATAGATAGATAGTTGGGTGGATGGATGGATGGATGGATGGATAGATAGATAGATAGATAGATAGATAGATAGATAGATAGATAGATAGGTCTTACTTTCTGTGCAGTTGGAATTTGTCCATCCTGCTTTACAACCCTTTAGACATTTTCCATCAACATGGTCGCATTCCGTGTCTTCTGCACAGTTTGCACACGTATTCTTGCATTCAGGGCCCCACGTTCCTTGTGTGCACTCTGAAGGAGGAATGAAATTTAACACTGAGACATGGTTTTGTTTTACATTTATGAAATTAATTAATGAGTTCTTCAAAGTTCGTGTTTAATGTATTTGTAATATTAAATGACTGAATTCCAAAATGTTTCCTTCTAGCCTCTTTTTTTTAGGGGGGTGGACAATCCGTATAAATGCAATTGCAGTGTAATAGTAGGTAGTGTCTTGTATAAGTATAATAATGGTTTATGATTATGTATGTTTAGAAAGTTAACATAATTATTTCTTGTAATTTTTAGTTTAGATAGCAGTATGTAAAATAATATTTCTTTAATATTTTAGTAGGATCGTAATGTATTGACTTAAATATTTAATATTGAGCATGTCTAATTTTCGTACGTAAATAAAACGTTGATAAGTCGTGTGGAATATTGAATGAATGTCATCATTCCATTTTGTTTCTTGACCTAAATTAAAATGGAGATTGCTTGGGCATGCTTAACATGAACCCTAATTAATTTAGTAACGATTAAATAAATATTATAGATACTTTTAATCCTTGACATTTGAAATGTTCTCAACAAGATAATAGTAGACATTCACTAATACAATTTTGATAAATTAGCGATTTTTTCCTAAACAAGCATTGGTGATAAAATCACACAAGAGCAAAGCGACCAGGAAGACTCTTAGTAAAATCGCCAAATATACAATTCACTTACTGATGTAGCGATTCAGGACGATAGAAATCATTATTTCCTATGCAAGTATATGAATTTTAATTACGAAAGAGGAAGGACCAAATAACCCCCAAATCGCTCCTTGATTACCAAACATTTCTTCCCTATTTCACTTTAGCAGAATCTTCCAGGTTTCATGAAAAGCCAAATAATGTCTTGCCTTCAGAAATAGTAATCGTTCATTTCCATATATCTCCCCCTAATTTGCTATTTAAATTTTTTCATGTTTATCAAAAGCCAAATAACAGTCTGATCTAAACACGTGCCATTGAAATGAACTATTGATTACGTATAATTTTCTTCCTTTTGCTATTTGGCATAACTTTGCTGGCTTTATCCAAAGTATTTTCATGTACGTTTGTTCTTGAATGTGCAAAGTTAATTATTAATTAGTTCCGTTATCAAAGTGTACATTATTCACATTCTTTGGGTGAGTATATAATTTTCAAAATAACTTTAATTTAATTTTTACCTTAATAAACATATTTTTTTCCTTATTACCAGTTTTTAGATTTAAAGAAAACATGGATCATTGGATTTCTAACAATTTTGAACTAGGATATTTGTAAAATAGAATTTTGAATGATAAAATAGTTTTTTAGTTACTTTTATTTATGTATTATAAATTGATTAGGACTCGTTTTGTACACGATAAAACAGTAAAACATGTTAACCCCATTTGTGCTCTTACTTCATAAAACCCGCCGTCTGTAGGGTATGAGATCTAAGCATACTTCATAAAACCCGCCGTCTGTAGGGTATGAGATCTAAGCAAATTGACTGGTCAGGAAGCTACTTTGATCTAAGTGAGCGTCAGAGAGAAAACTGTTCTAGAAGTATTGGCCGTCACGAAAAGATTTAAGGTAGTATGCAAAGAAAAATGAGCATATGCACATATGGAAAGTTATGAAGATTTGTACAGCTAACATCAGCATATAAATAGTTCTTCCATTAACAAAACAAATATTTTTACTGTGTACATGATTGTTTTTGTTTATCAAATCCAGATATAGTCCACATTCTGCCATTAACAATACAAATATTTTTACTGTGTACACGATTGTTTTTGTTTATCAAATCCAGATATATTCCACATTCTACCATTGACAATACAAAGACTTTTGCTGTGTACATGATTGCTTTTGTTTATCAAATCCAGATATAGTCCACATTCTGCCATTGACAGTAAGCAACGTAGTATGACATGCAAACTAAACTTGATTCCAGACCATCATAATCAATACTTTCCTCTCCCTAGTTAAGTTTTAGGGACCAAAGTTTATTTATTGAAGGTTATATTAGCGGTTTTGTACAACAAACCCTGAATGTCTAAACTAAACATCCCCCAAATAAAACATACAACTTTTGAATTTTTGTAACTTTCATTGCATGAATAATTCAATACTTGTTTTTCATCTAATTCACATTTGTATTTTAATAGCTTTCATTGCATGAATAATTCAATACTTGTTTTTCATCTAATTCACATTTGTATTTTAATAGCTTTCATTGCATGAATAATTCAATACTCGTTTATTCAAGTAACCATATTTGTACTTTACTGACTGTCGCTGCATGAAGCACCTGTCCACCCGGCATCACAACCAGCGGCACATAGCCCAGTGATTCTGCTGCACACCTCTCCACCAGCACATTTCCCCGTACATTTTTCTTTACAGTCATATCCATGGTAATTAGCAGGGCAAGCTTAAAATAATAAAACAAAATAAATCTATTAGCTTTAGGTTTACATTGATTACCATTTTTCTTCTCAGTGGAAGTGCAAATTGTGAAGAAACAGCAAAGCACTGAAAGTAATGATTAAATTCTCGTTTTCATCATTCCAGATCATTATTAATCAAAATGGATTCCCACAATTCTACTGTCATTATTGTTATTTCCATACTTAAGCGACTCTGGAGGAAAGAACGGATGCAGAATTGTTTTTGAATGCCTAGATGATCACTCTCCCGAGTGATAATGAGAAATAAATGAAAAACAAAAGTACATCGTAGGCAGATATTTAAAAAGATTTAAACTACTCTGTCATGATATTTTTATGATGCATTTGATAGAAAGAGAGATGATGAATTTTACTTTGGGCTTTCTCCAGAGATGTTGGTAGGTAAATTCATGGATGTAACTTTGTATTACGTATAGCTGCTGACGTTAAGTATCAATAAAGCTTAATTAGAAAGTACGTTTGTTATAAATGGTGATTTTCATTTTCTTTATAATTGCATTTCTCTGATAGAGTTTTGTTGGATTGGACTGGTGCATAATTTAGGGGCAAAAAGTCTTCATAGGCAGCAGCAATATAAGTCTAATTCAAGCTATTAACGAAATTTGATTTGAAATTGACTTTCTAACGCAGGAAAGAAAGTCATACATAACGCTGGTGTCTCAATATTTTTATTTTTATAGGATTATGAAAAGAAAGAGTGAAGAAAAGGACGATTAAAACAAATGAGCAATTAAAAAGTGTGGCCGTTGTTGAGGAACCAAATACACTGAACAGTAAAAGAAAACATTTTAGCAAGAGTAACGAGTGGAAAATATGGTCACTTATATGTACTTGACAAGCAACACCAGGCAGACATTATGTAATTGCATTAGTTACTAGTAGAAGAAAATCAGCAAGTTTTATCTTCGACATTTAAAAATAGCTTTTGACTAAATTTTTAATTACATTTTATGTATTTTATTTACCTTAAATAAAAAGTTGCATTTCTAGGCTGGGAAATGTAGATTAAATTAAGTATATATTTGATTCTTCACCTAATGTGCATTCTTTTCATAAGTATTTATTTATTTTTCTATTGATAATTAGTATTCTCTCACTCACTCACTCTCTCTCTCTCTCTCTCTCTACATGTGCACAACACGCACACACATATATGCACACACACGCACATATCTATCTCTTTATCTGTCTGTTCGTCCCTCCCTCCGTCCCTTTTTATCTATCTACCTATCTATCTATCTATCTATCTATCTATCTATCTATCTATCTATCTATCTATCTATCTATCTATCTATGTCTGTATGTCTATCAGTCTATCTATTTGTCTGCCTGTCTATCTGTCTATCTAATATTGCTCTAATTGACATATAGACACTACAGTCGTCGTCTTCGAGATCATGAATATATTAATAAGTATAAATAAACACTTTCAGTTGTGTGGCATGTGTAAATTTTGTTTTAATTGTATGGTCAGACGTTTTGCTGGGAGATGGGCAAGATGTTAATTCTCCACCACCCACGACCGACCGTAACCTTAGACTAAACCCCCAAACACACCTTCTTGCTGCCTACACGTGTTAGAAAAATGACTCTAGCGACACCTAGTTATTGGTTATGATTGTTATTATTAATAATTAAATATCCATAACTAACACTGAATGATAAACACAACTATTTGTACAGGGTTAACAATATTTAAAAATACATTAGGGTTCATTAATTTCAAATAGAAGAGATACGGTAATTATTAATAATAACTAAATGTAATAATTTAATACGAAGTTACAATAGAATTAAATATACTTTCAAAAGCAAAATGGTAATGATAATGACGAACTCAATTAAATAGTAAATACCGAAATAACGGCATTCAATTCTTATGTATATTGTTATTCTTCTCACATGTGTGATGAGTTAAATAATTGTTTTAGAAAATAGTGTTTATGCACAAATACGGTTCTTTTTACATAGCATAGGCAAGCAAATCATTTAGGTTCAAGTCAAATAATTACTATTAAGGAGTTAAAAAAACGTTAACATCTGGCGACAGTACGATGGCCTGGCAAAACTACGAGGACAGCGATTTCAGTGGGTCTGCAGGATGAAATCTAAGGCATTTAATTTAGTTGAGTAACTGGGTTGGGATTGGGGATGTCCATAAAGTTGAACAGATAGTCACCTTTGATGGAATTAATAAGTCTCCTCCTCAAGCATGTGAAGTTAGCGTGCGCGTTTTGTATACCAAATGACATAACCTTCCATTGATAGTGGGCCACTGGGTGTGACAAAACCTTCCATTGATAGTGGGCCACTGGGTGTGACAAAACCTTCCATTGATAGTGGGCCACTGGGTGTGACAAAACCTTCCATTGATAGTAGGCCGCTGGATGTGACAAAAACTAATTTCTCTCTAACACCTTCACGGACTCCGAACTGATAATAATTTTTCATTAAATCAATACGGGTGAAATATTGTCCATGTGGTAATTGAGAAAAGATGTATTCGTGTGTAGGTAGTGATTCTCTTCGATACTGTCTGATCATGCTCAGCCTTTGCTAATCAATACAGAACTTGCGTTTTCCATCTTTATTTTCCAACTAGTATGGCGAGTTGGCTGGTTCGATTAAGCCATCGTGCAACATTTCTTGAACTTCGGCTTCAACAAATGTGATAGTGGCGTACAGCAAGGTATGGGGTTTACACGGCATGTGGTTCAAATCCAATAGTATTACATTGAGCTCTCCTAGTTCTGCGTGTCTGGAATTGCCTAGCAATGCATTTTCGAAGACACATAATACGTTTTTGACTTCCTTTCTCTATCCCATTACGAGAGAGAAAGCCATTTGTTTTTCTGAACCTTTGTGTCTCTTACAGCACGTGCTCAACAGCTATCTAGACTGTCGTCGTTTGCTTGTGCAGTAGAGAATTTGGCTGGAGGAGCATTAGTCAGGATGGATTCGAGGGCGGTTTCCATAACGGTTTAATCTTTCTTATTCATACTAAGCCTGTGTACGACATTAGCCAAAACTGGAAACGAGGGTGACATATTTGTACTCTAGAATGAGACTTAGCAGTGTATAATTATCTTCTCTCCCATATTTCTCTAATGTGCATTAATTATACGTTCTAACGTATATTCCTCTTATTTACATTAATTAGATCGTTAACATCTATTAGAATTTAACATTAAATAATACACTTTTTATGAATGAAATTATTCTCGGCATATCTAATTAGTAAGCTGTAAAATGAGAACATTTATTACTATTTTAACTTGTGTTCTATTATCTTGCCTTCAGTACAGGTGTCACCCTGATAACCTTTATCGCAGCCCGTCGGACAGTTTCCAGTTAGCTGTTCACATTCTGGATTCTTACACTGACCACAGGGATTCTGACAGTAAATACCATAAAATCCCGCATTACAGCCTGAAAGAAAAAATTTCAAATTCATTAAAACCGTTATGTTCTCAACTTATTCTTGTTGGTTAGCAATAAATGAAAATATTGTCATAAATGAAAGCCCAACATGTTGTGTCTTGCACTCTTAAATTTTGAATTATTTTAATGGGATGGTATTCTGTCTCATTAATGTACACTTTAAAAAAATTTAGTAGCATTGCATTCTGTCTCATTAAAGTACACGGTTTAATTTACTAGTATGGTATTCCTCATTCTCATTCATTAATTTAGTAGAATGGTATTCTGTCTAATTGACGTATAATGTTTAATTTAATAGCATGGTATTCTGTCTAATTGACGTATAATGTTTAATTTAATAGCATGGTATTCTGTCTAATTGGCGTATAATGTTTAATTTAGTAGCATGGTATTCTGTCTAATTGACGTATAATGTTTAATTTATAGCATGGTATTCTGTCTAATTGACGTATAATGTTTAATTTAGTAGCATGGTATTCTGTCTAATTTGCAGAGAAGCACATGCACAGAAGAGTGAAAAACTGAAGTTACTTAAACCTTAACATAAAAATAAATATATCACAAAGCTAAGGGAATTTATTCTTTATTTTAAATGAATCTGTTTTTATATTAATTCAAACAAAACAGTTTGCAAAATTTCAGCTCTGATGTGTCAGTTCAAGTGAGAAAATCGGCTCGTCTACTCTCCACTTCCTATTTTAGTTTCCCTGAATGCTAGTAACAATCACTAAAGTGTAGAAGAAAGATATATTTGTACAACAAAGATTTATGTGTAAACACTATCTGAAATTAATATCAAAATGAATCTTGTATATTTAACTGCATACGTAGTTTAGAGCACCCTTTTTAATTATTTTAAATATGAAGTAGAAATTTATGACATCTGTAATCAATTTGCTTTTACAAATTTTGGGATGATAATGGAGACATGGAAGAATAATTATTTGTATTGTACGACTGTGACGAGTTTTCGTTTGACCGAGTGCAGATGACTGACATTGTTCTACATTTGTGAGAATGCTCAATCGTTCTGCAAATATTTTGACACAAACATTAATGTATATGCATTCCCATTGAGAGATTATTGCTATTTTACTATTCTTGATAATATAACAGTTTTAATACACATTAGTGACTAGAACTTTTCCGTAGCACAGCAATCAAAATGAATTACACTGGTAGATTAGCATATAAAGGTAAAACAATGAAAACAATTAGCTCTTGTAGCTCTGCCTGACAATTAGAACTGACAGGCGGTTTAATAAAGAACTTCTTTTGTCACAATGTAAACGAGGATTGAAAGAGATCACGTGATTAGTTTTCACCACTAATTCTCATGACTAAAGAAAAGGACGACCTACAACATTTAATTCTTTTTCTACCGGATCCTCCATTGATGTTGCAAATTGAGTTGACTGTAGAGAACGAAATAGATAACCATTTTGTTAATTATCCCGTGCAAAATAGAACAGGTAATTATTAAAAATTATAATACCCAGCATGAATATCAATATTTACTCGAGCGAGTAAATTTTCTGAATTCTAGCAAAAGGCTCAGAAGCATAAATGACTTTGTCAGTTGTGGAGGAAATGGACTGATTTAAAAGATACAATTAACTAATTGTTTTGATACATGAATACCGGTAGTAATTACATGTATATTGAAGACTTTTATATCATCTATAATTCACTCTAATATTTATGATTTGTTAAAGTGCAAAGTTGTCATTACAAGTATTGTCAAATGTAATTACATGTATATTGAAGACTTTTATATTATCTATAATTCACTGTAATATTTATGATTTGTTAAAGTGCAAAGTTGTCATTACAAGTATTGTCAAATGTAAGGAAACATTGCAGACAAAGGAAAAACTAATATTGTCTTTAAAAAAGAACTTGTGAACTCATTTCCTACACTATCTCCTAGAGTGAAATTACAATCCGAGATCATGAATTAAAGAAACAAACTTAAATGGAAGACGTTATTTCAGCCGTGACTCTGTGTTGCGAAAATTTGCAGTCACCATACAAAACAATCGAAACATCACACGTGCCACCAATTTGAAAGTAAACGGACCCTCTCACGCTCCTTCGCAGGCGGCTTCGCCCCCCCCCCCCCGACAGAGGGCGGTTGAAGGTGTGCGCCAGACTGGTGCAACCTGTTTCACCACCCTTCCACCAGCCCTCCTGCCCTCGACCTCAGACGCACCGCGAGGCTGTGGGGATCCCCCAGAAGCAGACCAAGATTGAGAACAGAGCGAAGATGAAAGGTCTATTGCGGCTTCTGGGGTGAGTGTAAGCGAATCACACACAAACACGCCCCTTTGCTTTTTCCCCCACAATGACACCTGATCTGTTGGAATGCCGATAGCATGTTACGGGGGCCCAGTTCTCAAGAATCTGTAAAATATTCTGTGTGGATGCCAGGCAGAAGGCTTGATGTGAACAATCAAATATACAGCAGATGAATATAGTCAAAAGAGTGTTGACATTCACAACAATGTTTGATTAAATGTTAGTCATTTAATAATTTATCCTAAATACACATCAGCAGTAATGAGAGAGAGAGAGAGAGAGAGAGAGAGAGAGAGAGAGAGAGAGAGAGAGAGAGAGAGAAGTAACTATAGTCAATGTACATAAACTTTTCAATTGATGGCTGCTGTCACTTGCACATATTCACAATCATGCCGTTTGAAACAAGTCAGTCTACGTATTTCGATGATGGTCCAATGTACCCTTCTGTGCACATTACCCAACTGTTCCGGAATATTGGATGCGCTCACAAAGCACACAGATTTGAACCGTCCAGAACGTCGTAAGCGCTGTCAAGCTAATCAGGAGGAATATAAAAAATAATCTCAGCTCACCATGAGGAATTTTCAAGAAACTTTCATGAATTCTCGAGATTAAACTCAAGTCTCAGTTTGTACCATATTTGATCTCGAATGGAACACACAGGAATAAATATAGAGTACCAATATTACTGATAAGTTCAATGACAATCCCGGTTACACACACTAACGTGATCCGGTATAGCACATTAGTCACTATAGTCTAAAGCAGGTACACGATTACAGCATATTTCTCATTCTTTCTTTACCATAAACTAATGATCGCCTGTAAGACCGGATTTGGTATTACGTCAAAATCAAGGTGATTAGAATATAGACTTTCTTTAACAAAGTAACATTCGGTATATACCCATTGGATAAAGTTGTTATGAACAAGGTTGAGAATATTAGTCAGAAACACCACTCATCCCCTTGAAAGTCGTTAGGATTGCATCAGCAATGTCTAGTGTATTTTCCCCTGAGTGTTTACCACCATTCAAAGGAATCATCATAAACAGTGCCCAAGGTCAGGTCACAATAACATTGACAACAAACGTATAATTATTAAGATTAGAAATAGGGTTAGGCAAATTTATTGCACCCAGATAGACACATATAGAGAGGGAGAGAGAAAGAGAATAGAAATTTAGAGAGATAGAAACAGAGAGAGAGTAAGAAAGTGAAAAAGAGAGAGTACTTACCATCCCAGCATCTGCCATCATGGTTGTCACAGTTTAAACATTGAGGACTACAATTCTGATCGCAATTTTCACCATACAAGCCTGGTTTACACACTGTAAATTACATTTACATTAATCAAATATATACATATCTATCTATCTATCTATCTATCTATCTATCTATCTATCTATCTATCTATCTATCTATCTATCTATCTATCTATCTATCTATCTATCTATCTATCTATCTATCTATCTATCTATCTATCTATCTATCTATCTATCTATCTATCTATCTATCTATCTATCTATCTACACACACACACATACATGCATACACAGAGAGAAAGTTATCAGTTATAAGGAATATTTATATACACAGGTATTTATGTATAATTCATCATTATAATTATTAGATAAATGTTAATTTGATATCACGAATAAGAAAGTAAGATACAAGAAAATAGATTCACCCCAAAAAGGTGGGATTTGTTTTGTATGATTAATACATATACACAACTGATATGCTCATTTTTTGTTTGTTTTGTAAGTTTGTAGTTAAAATTGCAATTAAAACTCACAATTCAAAAGTGTTATTTTCCTAATTTAATTAAGTTTAAATTTAACGTCATTATTAATATAAATTATTCTTACTTTTGTTAAGCAATTTTGGGAATGGGTGTACTATTTTTGCTTCATTTCATCTTCAGTTAAAAGATACTGAACTTTGAATAATATTGCACTGATATAATATGTAGTCAAGCTTACCCTATAATTGTACTTTGCAGATGTTCATATTCTATAGTACAGATATAATATAAAACCAAAGTTACCCCATAATTGTACTTCACAGATGTTAAAATAATATTGTACAGATAAAACATGTGGGCAGGCTTACCACATACTAGTACTTCATAGATGTTCATATAATATTGTACAGATATAAAATGTGGTCACGTTTACCCCATTCTTGTACTTCACAGAAGTTCATGATATATTGTACATATATAAAATATAGTCACGCTTACCTCATACGTGTACTTCATAGAAGTTCATATAATATATACAGATATAAATGTAGTTACGATTACCCCATAGTTGTATTTCACAGAAGTTCATATAATTTTGTACAGATATAAATGTAATCCCGTTTACCCCATACTTCTACTTCTCAGTTCTTATACTATTGTACAAATATAAAATGTGGTCACGTTTACCCCATACTTGTACTTCATAGAAGTTCGTATAATATTGTACAGATATAAAATGTAGTCACACTTACCCCATACTTCTACTTCTCAGAAGTTCTTATAATATTGTACAGATATAAAATGTAGTCACGCTTACCCCATACTTGTACTTCACAGAAGTTCATATAATATTGTACAGATATAAAATGTACTCACACTTACCCCATACTTGTACTTCACAGAAGTTCATATAATATTGTACAGATATAAAATGTAGTCACGCTTACCCCATACTTGTACTTCACAGAAGTTCATATAATATTGTACAGATATAAAATGTACTCACACTTACCCCATACTTGTACTTCACAGAGGTTCAAATAGTATACGAGACCAGTTCGTGGTCCGGTAATCGGCTTTCGTAACGTTACCCGACTACCTCTTACTACCTTTGAACACACGACATCGGTACGATCACGCATACCAGAGACATCCGAACCAACGGGAAAGCGGTAGCAATCCTTACCATCCACTTCCACAATAGTGTGCATCATTCGTAGCCGATCTGTAGTTGTTAAATAGACATTCATTTAATCACTAAAATTGTGTGCAATCTATTACTGAAATTATATCTTTCAAAAGTGTAAACTAGCGAGAGATCAAAGGAAAGAGAGAGTAAGATAGATTACAAAAGAAGTCAAAATAATTCTACTAATTATTCAAAAGATTAGTCCAAAGTCTTTCTTTCTTTCTTTGAACTCTAAACATTGCAGACAGGTTTGTAAAGAATTTCACTTTCCATTGTCTGGAACGTTTCCTTTTTTTAGTAAAATATAAATTAATAATGATTGAAATTGGAAATTGGGAACAATTTCAAAATGTTTATAAATAAAATCGATATAATGTTACATAGATATGTTTCCAATTATCAGAATGCTGTTTTAATAAAATATTATGGTGGCGATAATGATAGCTGTCTTTTTGTCATTCAACATAACTCACCTCATTATTTTTGTCATTCAACATAACTCGCCTCATTATTTTTGTCATTTAACATAACTCGTCTCATTATTTTTGTCATTTAACATAACCCGCCTCATTATTTTCGTCATTCAACATAACTCGCCTCATTATTTTTGTCATTTAACATAACTCGTCTCATTATTTTTGTCATTTAACATAACCCGCCTCATTATTTTCGTCATTCAACATAACTCGCCTCATTATTTTTGTCATTTAACATAACTCAACCCATTATTTTTGTCATTTGTTCAGTGACGGCGTTGGATATTTTTTAGTGCAGGTTTTGCTTCAAAACGTTATCTTGATATTAAGGAAATAACTTATACAATTAAATCTTTGCTGACGAAACGATAAATCAAAACCTCGTAAACTAATCTGAGAGAAAAGAGAGTGAGGGGTTAATCACACATGAAATAGAGTGATTCTAACACATGAAATAGAGTGATTCTAACACATGAAATAGAGTGATTCTAAGTCTGATTTAAAACAATTGAAATTTTTTCTACTAATGATCTCCCAAGAGGTAGAAATTGTAATGCTTTAGTAAAGTATCATCTATATCATCAGCAAGACTACAAGTGGTTACTAAACAATTCACACTTACTTTCATTCAATAGACCTGAATAATGAAACATTTCACACTTACATTCATTCTTTATAGATCTGAAAAATAAAGCAATTCACACTTACATTCATTCTTTATAGATCTGAAAAATGAAGCAATTCACACTTACATTCATTCTTTATAGATCTGAAAAATAAAGCAATTCACACTTACATTCATTCTTTATAAATCTGAAAAATAAAGCAATTCACACATTCATTCTTTATAAATCTGAAAAATAAAGCAATTCACACTTACATTCATTCAATAGATATTAGTAATGCAGCAATTCACACTTACTTTTTTTGAATATATCTGAATATTAAAGCCCTTCACACTTCTTTTCATTCTTTAGGTATGAACAATTAAATAATTAACACGTATTTTTTCTTTGAATAGTTCTCAATAATAAATACTTCACACTTATATTCATTCATTAGATCTGAGTAATGAAACAATTCACACTTACTTTCTTTCAATAAATCTGAATAATGTGTCAACTCTAAAGAGATGTTTTCTTTTTCTTGAGAAATAAAATAAAATGGCTGCTTCCAGTAGTTTATTGTTAATTTAACTTACTTACTTGACTTATTTAGTAAAACTGACAATTTATTACTGACTTTGAAGACGTATTTCAAAACATTACATTTCACTATAGAAAAGAAAATTAAATAAAAAGAGCATAATTTATTACTTACGAGTTGTCCGACCATAGACTGTCATTTCACGTATACTGTAGTTACGCTCTAAAAAAACTTCCCATGTTGCTGAATAATCAAAGTCATCGGAATGGAAACAATTAGCATTTGGAAGATCCTGTCGAATTTCAATAATAGATGTGATACCATTATTTGCCAGACAGGCTTCAATGGGGGTGAAAACCTTTTTCTCATATAATGATGACACTCTCACCCTCTTTCCAAGTGCAACATTTTCTATAAAGATGAATAGAAATTAAAAATAAACAAGTTATTAAAAATGACAAATGTTCTTTCTTTCTTTCTTTCTTTCTTTCTTTCTTTCTTTCTTTCTTTCTTTCTTTCTTTCATTGTTTTTTGTTTGTTTGTTTGTTTGTTTGTTTGTTTGTTTGTTTGTTTCTTTCTTTCTTTCTTTCTTTCTTTCTTTCTTTCTTTCTTTCTTTCTTTCTTTCTTTCTTTCTTTCTTTCTTTCCTACTTTCTTTCTTTTTCTTTCTTTCTTTCTTTCTTTCTTTCTTTCTTTCTTTCTTTCTTTCTTTCTTTCTTTCTTTCTTTCTTTCTTTCTTTCTTTCTTTCTAATGTAATATGCTATGCTATGATGCAATACGATATTTTAATATAATATGATGTAATGTGATGTGATGTGATATGATATTAAATAGTGGTGTGATGTTGTATGATATAATATAATATAATATAATATAATATAATATAATATAATATAATATAATATGATATGATACGAAACGATACGATACGATACGACACTACACGACACGACACGACACGACACGACACAACATAACATAATATAATACAATACAATATAATATAATATAATATAATATAATATAATATAATATAATATAATATAATATAATATAATATAATATAATATAATATAATATAATATAATATAATATAATATAATATAATATAATATAATATAATATAATATAATATAATATAATATAATATAATATAATAAATATAATATATTGATTGCAAACCTTTATTACAGTTGTTGTCTTGTGGAGAACAGTATAACGTATCGAAATTGCATTTGTATTTGAATTTACCAGTCTCACAAAAGCATGATCTGTCTGAAAATAAAGAAATAAGTTAAATTTTATTTATTTTACAAAAGGAACACACTTTTAAAGTATAAGTGAATAGTTAGATGACATGTGCAGACCCATGAAAACAGTGATTTGCTAGATAACATAAGCAGACCCATGAAAACAGTGATTAGTTAGACAAAATGTGCAGGCCCATGGAAACATGATTTGTTAGATAAAATATGCAGACCCATGAAAACATTGATTAGTTATATAAAATATGCAGACCCATGAAAACATTGATTTGTTATATAAAATATGCAGACCCATGAAAACATTGATTTTCTAGATAACATATGCAGACGATCTTTCCTTCTGAAAAAGATCTCGCAGACAGAGTCTGCAGTGTTCAAAGTTTGCGGTTGTGGATAATTCAACACTTTGAACAACGTATTACAACGAAACATTTGTAAATATATTTCTTTCACATTTTGCGATACTTTATGAAGCAAATTGCATGACAGAAGTTGTTTATTATAAAATATTTCACATCAATTATTATTAACACGTTTTATTATATAATAGCTATATTCGAACAATTTAAAGAAGAAAAATTTAGATCGAGAAAGAGAGAGAGTTCACAATGATAAAAATGATCATTTCCTTTTCTACTAAAATCATTATTAGTAAAGAGAACTTGTAAAACATTGGACTCTAACATTTGCCAGCCAGCTCAGAATTCTTATTTAGATTATATGCTTGTGAAAGCGTTTCATAAAGCAATATCTCAAATTTGCAACAGCACTTATTATTTTTAACTTTTCTTCATTCAGTTCACTTAATCATCCTTTCAAAAGCTAGCTAAGCATAATGGCGAGTGTGCTTGTTAAACTTCAAAGACTGTTACCAGGAAGCTATGAAACAGTAACAATTAGGAACTTTAACATAAAATTAACAACTTACTTTCACGTTGACAAAGTGTAGCAGGCAGAAGAAGTACACATGTTAACGCAACTACAGCGTAGCCAATTGTCATTTTATGATGGCAATAAGAAATCATTCAAAACAATGGCCAGCTGAGTGGTATTTTGCTGGTGTTGGTTTGTGCTCTTGATACGTCAGTAAAATACGTCAGACCTCAGAACGTCATTTTTCTTTTTAGCAAGCACGTCATGACCTTGAGCCACGAGTATTTCTTGTGCATAGTAATCTTTCATCCTTTCAGATAAAATAGAAAGACAAGATGTGACATAATTCTGATCTATTAAATTATAACGCTAACAAGGTTATAATGTTAACGGCAGCCTGCTAAAAACTAATTATACTAAAATTTCAGACATGTATTATAGATAATGTAATCTGCAAATTTTTCAATACTATATGAATCGTAAACTATAAATTTAGCATCCGCAGAAAACAGAAGAGAAAATGTTTGCATCAAAACAAAACAAAAGTCATAACTTAAATGAGTATTACATGCTTAATGAAAGCCCTATTTGTTTATAAATAGTACTGTTGCAATTTATTGCCGCTAATAAACCATTAGTTAGAGGATAGTGACACTTAATAGATAAGCTTCAATTTAAAAAGAAATGCAGTCATTCCCATAAAAACGTAGGAATTTTTGTTGCATTGTTACTCGATCTAAACACCAAGATCAAAATCAAATGCAGATATGCAAAGATTCAAAAACCAAATATAGCACATATCTCCAACCCTCCAAACTCTCTGCACTATAAATTGATTGGAGCGATTGCTGAAATTCTAGGAGGTTTTGCGTCTAGAGTCTCTAGGTTTTAAATTTTAAGGGACGTAAATCTGTCGGTGATCTGTTTTCTTTTTCTATTGTGTTTGACGAGTATCTGTGAGGCAAGTGTGATGGAATGGATGGGAGAGGAATGCTGTTGCATTCGGTTGCTGCACACAGGTAAGTAGACAAAGGTGTATGCCCTTGTTTATTGCCAAGGTTTGCTCAAAGCCATTTTTTGTTGATAATGTCCGTTGTGTGCCCTTGCTTGTTGCCAAGGTGTGCTGTAAGCCATTTTTTGTTGTTGTTAAGGTCCATTGTGTGCCCTTGCTTGTTGCTAAGATGTGTTGTAAACCATTTTTGTTGCTAAGGTGTGTTGTGTGCCCTTGCTTGTTGCTAAGGTATATTGTAAACGATTTTTTGTTGCTCAGGTGTGTTATGTAACCATGCTTGTTGCTAAGATGTGGTATACTTGCACTCTTGCTTTAGTTCTCGGATGTCAACTGTTTTGTGTGCGGCTGATATTTCTCGTTTCAATCTAATCTCAGCTCTTTTACTAGATTCGATATCGTGTCTGTCTCTGTCACTAGATCTGTCGTCTTGTCGGTCTCTGTCACTAGATCTGTCCTCTTGTCGGTCTTTGTCATTACATGGTTATCAAAGCTTCTGACCAAAATCTCATAAACAGTTTTGATACTGTATAAATTATCACTATGCCTTTGCGTCTCTCTTTCTTCCTGTTAAATATTAATGACGTATAATTGTATATATTGATTGATATCGCAAATGACGTACTTTATTATTATGTATATTGATATTAATAGTATGTATACTGATATTATCTTGCACGTTCAAAACACTGATCGCTGCTTATTCTCTCCATTTAATTTGGGCACTCTTTTCGCCATGTCAACTCCTTCAAGCAGAACAACAATTGTAGCAATTTCCAGCTACTTCTCTATTCCAGAAATTGTTCATGTAGTCAGTATATCTTGCCAGCATATATTAAAAGAGTGCAGTCTTTTCTTACACTTACAGATTGCAATAGGACGCTCCCATGTCTATCACGGTCATAGAGCAGAAATGCTGCTTTGCCTGAAAAATATAATCAGGGACTGATGCTAAGTTCCAGTTTATCCCTTTATAACTCCATTCTTTCTTACATTCCAGTCACAACAATTTCCTGCAGCAATATTTATTAGCTTGATACATGCACACAGATTAATAAAAGCAGTTTAATGAGAAGGTTCACTAGAAGCAATATCAAGTGTTAGCGTACTACACATAAGCTTCATAGTTCAAACATTTGTAGAAATAATAGTCTACTTACATAATACATCACTACTTAAAACACAAGTATAACATATAAATAGCAAAAATACACGGAATATTTCTAATATTTTCTCTCAACAAGTCACTTAACTCACCATGAAGCTAATGACTACTTGCCACTCCAAATTCAAAGTGAGTAGACCATAGACTGCTTCTCAGCAGGTAAAGTTTAGATCTCAGCCCATTGGCTGGTCTCATTCCGTAAATCATAACCATTGGATAATAAAAACTACTACCCACTTGGAATTAATATGCATTACATCAACAACGTTTAGCATATTCTCAACTCGGGTGTTTACATCAACTCAATTATAAAAATAATATAATATAGTATAATATAATATAATATAATATAATATAATATAATATAATATAATATAATATAATATAATATAATATAATATAATATAATATAATATAATATAATATAATATAATATAATATAATATAATATAATATAATTTAATATAATATAATAATTATACTTATAAAATAATAATAATAATAATAATAATAATATCCTATAGTGTTAGGAGCCTTGGGGAACATAACATCTGAATTGGAAGGCTACCTGAATAAACTCCCTGGAAACCACAGAATCGCTCCACTACTCAAAGCAGCGCTCCTCGGAAGTCCCATATCCTCCGTAAAAGATCAAATTGACTTTAATATAAAATTATCGAATTCTCTTAAATACATGTACATATTAATATTTTTAATTCTGTCATTCCTTGCTAAAATAATGTCAGTTTTCAATTGCATTTATTTAAAAGAACAGTGACCATGTAAGGAAAGATTTACCATGTCCTCGATACTTTTATTTGAATTTACATGTAGTCTCACTTTAGACTGACTATTTTGAGAGAAACCCTACAATGTCACTGTTTGACAAAGTAATGAAAGTCCAACTTTCTTTTCCTTTGTTGTTTATTAAAATATGACATTAATACAATCAACAGGTAACGTTTAATGTAAATCTTACTTATTGTACATTTTTGTTTATATATTTTACAGTCCGTTACAAAGTAAGAGTAATGACATAAACAAAAATAAAATAAACACAGCATTGGCAAAATTGATATGAATGCTAAAATATCTTTCTCAGCATATTTTGAACAGCTTAACAAATAGGTTGCATAATAAGAACAGATGAATATTACATTCAACTTGGCATCTATGTTGCTTACTCAATAGGACACTTACTGTTTAGTTGATGCATCCTGAAAAAATTTTACATTGAATTAATGCTTTAGTACCGCACTAAAATCTAATCATAATTAAATATAGAAAGCTCAGGAATCTGTACAAACTCTTTGTCGGACAGTTTATAATCAGTAAATATGTCACTTCAAGATATCTTCTCTTGAAATTCTTCTTTACAGATTCAGCGAACTTTCTGGAAAATGTCTTTAAAAATGATCATCATTTAGCCACCAGTGCAGATGCAGTTTTGAGCTTGAGTGCATCA
The DNA here is from genome assembly GCA_028829895.1 of Sinotaia quadrata. NCBI lineage: Eukaryota > Metazoa > Mollusca > Gastropoda > Architaenioglossa > Viviparidae > Sinotaia > Sinotaia quadrata. Next base: position 81,627,897 of record CM054183.1, on the reverse strand, counting down.
ACCGTTAGCAACACTCCTCTTCCAGAGCCGCTCCATACTTTCTGTCTGCATTATGATAAACTAAAACAGCTTTCAGTAGCTTGTATATAAAGTCTTGCCATAAGTAGTATAAATGATTTAGCGAACATCTGTCTGCATTATGATAAACTAAAACATCTTTCAGTTGCCTGTATATAAAGTCTTGCCATAAGTAGTATAAATGATTTAGCGAACATCTGTCTGCATTTGTACACGATTTATTAATTCAGGTATCTATACCAGTTTTCTTGAAACTATTTTATTTAGTACTATTCGTTTTAACCGAGGCACTTTTAATAGTACCATATATTCCTAAAGAATATATTGGTCATAGCTCTGTGTCAGGCGAAGCAAAACTTAGCCCGGCATCACTCCATAACCATTTAAAAATTAAAATAATAAAATGTAGATACATGAGAGGTATAGGAACCGTAGCATAAAATATTCGTTCAAAGCATTTAACCAAGACACTAATTACAAGACTGACCAGCCACTCCAAGACATTAGCAGGACGTTAGAGTTATACAAGACCTGACCACCCAGGGCTAGGGCACAGGAAACGGTTAGGGATCAAAAGGGGCACTTGTAGCTAGCTGATAGAGAAAGGAGATAGACTCACACTGAGCTATAGGCCAGAATACAGGAAGCGGTTGGGGGATCAAAGGGCCACTCTTAGCTAACGGTAGAGGGGAGGGCTAGTTTCAAAGAAATACCAGGAATACTGGAAAGCCTTTATATAAGTCGGACCGAGCCAATTCTCTTCACTTGCTCAGAACAACCCGAGTTTTAAAACACGCAGGAGCAGTCCCAGAGATTTCATCTGGTAACATTTTAGAAGGAAACAGTGAGAAAATTTCTAAGTCAGAAAGACTAACCTTGAGTGTACTGCACTCCAACCAGATGACGTTGGGTTCATTCGGTTTCGGAACGTGAAAGGTATGTGTGGCTAATTTTAATTTTGTAAAACTTAGCAAAATGATAATAGGATGTGTGTGGATGATTTATGTATTTTAACTATACCTTTTTTTCAGATTAGTGCCAATGTACTCAGGGAAGTAATAGCCCTGGCACCTAAATACTTTTATTCTGTAATCAGCAGTTACTTACACTGCCTTAATTACATTTCAGAACCAAACAGTAACCAGAGAAAGAATATCTAGAAACAGTAACTAGAGAAAGAGTAGCTACAAAGAGTATCTACAAACAGAAGCTAGGACCAGAACCGGGTCAGATTGCAGAAGCCGTATTCTGCCGATTGTCTACGCGGAGCGAAGAGGGGCGGAGCCAGCTTGCTATTCAAGGGCCTGCCGTTGTAGAACGCTTGTGCGACGAGGGTTCAAAGCTGTATTGACCTTTGCTCAAGCTTTGAGCTAAGTATAGAAACATAAACATTGAGCAGAAGTGCATAATAGTGTATTGGGACTGAAATACAGAAAAAGGAACGATTTGGGGAAAGGAAAACGAACATTAAAAATCACCTCATTAAGGGGGGCTAGCATCTTCCCTGAATTAGTTATAGGACTTATATTTTTTTGTAATTATTTTGGCCAACATTGTTAACTGTTCTTCTTTTGTTGTTATTCTCTTTATTCTATTTCCTTTTATTGTTATATAAAGTTATTGTTAAATTTTCACTAGTGTTGTCAAATTTATCGTCATTCTTGTCTAGTATGATTTTATAATTGTTATCGTCACGTCCGTCTAACGTCTGTCTTGAGTCTGTCTTTCGTCTTATCTGTCTGTCCGTCTTATCTGTGAGGAATCGTTTCCTCTGGGGGCTCATCACGAGTTACCGGAAGTGACGTCCTCAACTTGTTGTCCGTCCTAGATATCCGTATTTAGGGGGGTACCAACACTCTGTATAGTTTTATATGATGATATGTTGTGTGGAGGGTTTATCCAAAATCATCCAGTCATTTCATTGTGTGAATTCTTACGTGCTACCGGGCCCTATACAATGTTTCTTGAAATAATCTTTAGAAATTGGTTTTTGTATATCTGCTTAGAAAAAAACGCTGTTGGACATACATTCTGAAATGTCGTCTTTATTTTTAAATGTTTGTAGTAATGACAGTTACACGCCTTCAGAATTTTTTGGCATTAATTCATTTTACTTTACACCAGCAAATATACTTCAAGACTTCAACTGCCATATTGTAAGCAGGCATGCACATCGCATCGTCCTTGTAGTGACGTAGTGCACAAAACGGCGTACAACGTAATTTCAGTGTGCATTGAGAAACAGGTCTGTATGATGACTTCATTAATTTTCTTATATGTCAGTAATAAATTACTAATCCACATAATGGAAATGTGTAAAGATCAGTGATTAAAGTAACTTTTATACGTATAACTGAGGCGACTAGTTATGTTATCATTTGTAGGAAACAGTGGAGACTTGAGAAGGCAAATGACATTAACCAATCGCCTCTAAATTCACTTGGTATACTAAAAATATTTAAAAGTAGTTAGCGCAATTTTAACGAAATGGCATTATATAAAAGGCAGCATTAATCAAAAGCTGAGATTCTTTCTAGTCATCTGCTTCTTTAACACGTTGTTTACGTGATGACGTTGCTGTTGAAGTTATATGTAAAGTCATCATCGTCGTCATTGTCAAAACAATGTCCACATCATCGTAAGAACAATGCCCACATCATCGTAAGAACAATGCCCACATCATCGTAAGAACAATGCATTATATTCTGTAAACAAAATTAATTAAATACAACAATGTTATACACACGATCTTTACTTTTCTTCATTATGAAACAGAAACAGTCTCAAAATTAGATTTTGATCTATACATGTAATAAAATTAAAGTGTCATTTTGGTACAGGCTTAAACGTTTATCAAAAGCAGATACATGTCAAAAATAGTTTTAAAGTAATGGTAGCTTCAGAGGTTTCAGTATGTTTGAGCTGTACGCATTTAAATGCATTTCATAAAAAAGGGTGTGGCGAAGTAAATTTGCCTATCACTATTTTAAAATTTAATTGTTATATACATTGTTAACTATTCAGAGTAACCCGACCTTGGGCACTCCTTGTGATGGCATTTTACGAAAATGTCTGAATTGAAGTAACTGCTTGAGGCGAGAATGTGCTAAAATCAGTTAGTAGTTTCTATTATCCAATGGTTATGATTTACGAGATCAGTCAATAGGCTGAGATTTAAAAAGTCTGCCTGCTGTAGAGAAATCGACAATCTAATAACTTTGAATTTGAAGTGGCAAGAAGAAGTCAGGTCTTGAAAGGTAGCTGTTAGCTTGATGTTGAGTTAACTGACTGGTTGGGAGAGAATGGACATAGAAATAGTTCATTTATCTTTGCTATTGATGTGTTATACTTGTGTTTTAATGAGATGTATTACGTCAGTAGACTATTATCTCTACAAACGTTTGAACTAAACTACTTGTTTATTGTGTATTAATCACTTTACATTGTTTTGAAATTATGTATTATTATGCAGTGTGCATGTATTGAGCTAATAAATCCTTTGCAGGAAACTGTAAGTTGAGACTGGAATGTAAGAAAGAACAGAGTTATAAAGCAATAAACTGGAAGCATAGCATTTGCTCTCTGATTGTAGTTTGCAGAGACAAGCAGCCTTTTCTACTTTCATTTCAATGTTTGATTTGAACCTCCTGATTTACTCTATGACCAACCATGCTAAATGCAGGAAGCAGCATGTAAGTGTAAGAATCCACTCCACTGATGATTAGCAGTAAGTTATGCTGGCTACCTGAACAATTTCTGGTGTAGAGAAGTTGTTGGACATTGCTACATTTATTGCTCTGTTTCAAGGAGTTGACAGAGCTAAATGAAGCGCCCAGGCTAACTCTAAGTAGCAGAACAGTGTTTTTCTACATGGGAGTGAGGCACATAGAGCTGACATAATAACTGCTGACAATAGCTTGTGTCGTTGTTGCACAAACGTGCGTAATGACTAGTGAGACAGCAGTTAAAGAAGGCTTTGTAAAACTAGTATCGCTTATCTCTAATTACTCAATTTCTGTTCTCTAATAAGACAATCCTGCAATTTGTATTGACATATTGATGAATTGTATTTTCTGGATAAGGACTGTCTAATCATCAAATTATCTGAAAATGTGTTCGTGGAAATATTAATGTCAAGTAATCTATTTCATTGTATTTTTCATGTGTATATTTGATAGTTTATTTAATAAATTTATTGACCTTCTTACCATATTGCTAACCTAATGCTGGAGAAGAAAAAAGGTGGATGGAGGCTCGCTAAATATAGATTAAAGATGAATTTGTATTCTCCTTTAGTAAGAAGTTTGCCACCCAATAAAAAATTATGTAATGTTAAATGTTTGTCTTTAAATTTGCGTCAGCAATATTCTAGCATATTCTCAACAAGGGTGTATACTTCAAATCAGACACTTTCAAAACTACCATCACAAGAAGTGCCCATGGTCGGGTTACCCTGACAATTTAACAATTTATATAACAATTAAATTTAAAATTAGAAATAGGCAAATTTACTCCGCCACATTTACCTTTCAAGGGTCGGTATATTAATAACTTTTGGCTCAATGCTAAACCTTTGACGTGTGAGTGTATGTAGGTGATAATGAAATTTATATACAGCACTTCACAAACACACACACACACACACACACACACACACACACACACGCACGCACGCACGCACGCACGCACGCACGCACACACACACATACACAAAGTGTACGTTAATATGGTAAATACATAAATAAAGCGTGTTCGTTATCAACACAATAATGCGCACAATATCTATATTTCAATATCCACAGTCGACTCTTGAGATGCTTTAAAACTGCTATCACTCAGGGTTCCCATGGTATCTATTATAAACAAGAACAACAAAATAAGATAAATAAATAAATAAGCAATATCTGCATAATAAATTGTTTTCTTTACTATTGTCATTAAATTAAGCAATTAACACAGCTAGCATTATTTTGTAAGCATTATTATTATGCTGCTGTTTACTGAGTTTCATGTAATAAGAGGAGATAATTCATTCAAAAATATCTGTACTGTCTGGTTTTAATGGTCCCTTTCAACGGGTACAATATAAAAATTGTTCTGACTATCGCTTTGTTCGGTCATGTCTCTTTTATCATTTCACTATCTTATTTGAGCAGTTTTAGGTGTGTGTGTGTGTGTGTTTATTTGAGTATGTTGCATATGTATCTCTGTATGTGCGCCGTATGGTGTGTCTATGTATACGTGCATCAGGGAATGTTCTATCTATCTATCTATCTATCTATCTATCTATCTATCTATCTATCTATCTATCTATCTATCTATCTATCTATCTATCTATCTATCTATCTATCTATCTATCTATCTGTCTGTCTGTCTATTATACTAGTCCTGTTGAAATATACGTATTGAACAATTATTTGTCCCTATAATGCACTTATTTGTTTGAGTATACGTTTTCTCTATAATGTACTTATTTGTTTGAGTACACGTTGAGGGCGTGAAGGCATCTCTTATTTAATGACAGTAGAGTGAAAGTAAGCGTTGACTTTCTTAATCGAAACAAGCCGTTAAGGAGTTTAGTTGAATTGCTGAATATCTGCAGGATTTTGTCATCCTAATTAATCTCATTGCTTGATTTTGTTAGCTGGATGTAATAGTGATTAAAAGAGAGCCATACCGAATCACGCGACTACTGACCATACTAAACTATTATGTATCCATGCGCGAAATAGCTCTCCCTTGCAGAATTTTAAGAATGACATCAGGGACTTGGTATATCATAGATCCTATTGTTTGGACTTGGTATATCATAGATCCTATTGTTTGGACTTGGTATATTATAAATCCTATCTTGGGGACTTGGTATATCATATATCAGATTGTTGAGAAGTGGTATACCATATATCCTATTGTTGGGACACCGTGTATCTTAGATACTCTTCTATATCTACTATAAAACGATAAAATAGATAAAATGCCTGCGGGCTAGCACTAATACTTTCACAATTTATCGTTACTTATTGTAAACAAGGAGTGATTACATGAATGTTCTGTTCCAGAATAATATAAGCATTTACCTTCTGATTCGTCTATACTTTCATCAATTGTCGATAATCCCATTTCTGTTGGAGTGTCTTCAAGTGAAGTTGGCATTGACCTGCCTCCTGCTTCTAATGTTTCTGCTGCATCAGGCGTTAATTCTTTCGGCAAGACCAGAGGTTTTGGTACGACCTACCACCCAGTTATGGTGCAATAGTAGTTGATTAAGATATTAATATTTCCATTCATTATACATTTGGAAAAACGCCCCTAGTGTAATGTGTTGTATATGAATACTTTAAAGAGAACCTTTATTATAATAGTTATCATCATGCAACATTCAGTTGTAATGGTATTGGATGATGCATTATTTACTATATGCATTATATTTCATATAGTATTATTTGCACATTTTAAAAATAACCATCAGTTATAAATTATATTATATTCTTATCATGGAAGTTTCAGTTGTTCATTTCACTTTGTAGCTGTGAGTTTTACGCCCCAATACTGATCACATTTACAGATTTTATTTTACAACAAACACCTTGACATCAACAGTAATTGTCATCTATGTGTACCAGTAGAGATCAAATTTACTGTCATAATGCAAATGACGTCTTTACCTATAATTATGCGGTTATCATCTTTACATCTCAGTAAAACAATCAATACCAACTTGCACTTCAGTGTCACAATCACTGTCTACTTACGTCTCAATATGACAAACACTACCTATGTACGTCTCCATATGACAAACACTACCTACGTAATTTCAATATGACAAACACTATCCACGTACGTCTCGATATGACAAACACTACCAATGTACGTCTCCATATGACAAACACTACCAATGTACGTCTCCATATGACAAACACTACCAATGTACGTCTCCATATGACAAACACTACCTATGTACGTCTCCATATGACAAACACTACCTATGTACGTCTCTAAATGAGAATCACTAACTACATACATCTCAGTGTGGTAATCAACATCTGCTTATATTTCATTTTGACAATTACTACATACTTACATCTCAGTGACAATGTCTACACTCTTCTCTGTATGACAATCAGTACCTACTTATAAATCACTATGACAATCACTACCTACATACACCCGAGGACGACAATCACTCCCTACTTATCACCCAGTATGACAATCACTTTCTAATGACATCTCAGTAAGTTGTAATATGTAAAACCCTTCATGAGGTTATACCTGTACATCTCAGTATATAAATTATCCTCGTGACACTCTCGAAAAGATCATTTATTGCTCTGTTAGTTATAGAACGAGATGTCGAAGTACAAGCTGCATGAAGGATAGGAATTGTGACACCAAAATAGACCAGCTGTTTCTTCTTTTCACAACTAAATGTTGATACACGTTGGCTATAGTGCTCATGCTGGAGCAATATTATTACTAATATTAAGTAGTTAAGAAGTTAGTCTACTGAAGTCTGCACTTAAAATGGCAGAATGCAATCTAAGCATGACTTTTAACCTCCTGTGTTTATTTACTGACTGCCTTCATTTGACTCAACACCTGACTTTGCTGATGTGATCAATTCGTTAATTAATAAAGTCCAGTAGTGGTGTACAAGAATGTTACAATTTGCTCTTATTGCTGTGTCTAACTGTTTTCAGTAATTGAAGTGAGATAAACATGTTTGATACGATATCTAGATACCGTGTGGTTCTGATTTTTAAAAAATTAAGTTCATGTTTTAAGCTGAGCTTACACATATACTGGATTTCTCCAAACTTTGAAGATCTTCGTTTTCGCGTAAATATCTCCTGATAAGCAGAAACAGTCTGAAACATCGCAGTGCAAACAAACAATAATATTAAAACTAACACGTTGGTATTTATGAATTATCGATACAAGGAAATACTCAGGAATTAATTAAGGATTAGTGAGTTTATCATTGAGGTGTGAAGATAGTATAAAGATCTGTACAGTGACACACACTTCCTCACATTCACTTGCAATTTATACACACGTAAAACACACACACACGCGCACATACACACCAGTAATTTGTAAATATTTAAGTGACAAGTTTAGTTTGATGAACACGAGAAAATCAAAGGATAATTGAGTCATGTACAGTTTGATGTATTACAGCGCATGAAAATATTTCCTTTCTATTACCTTTGTGTCGTACTTAGCAAATCAAAGTCAGAGGTCAACTTCATATAACACAATGCCTTTTGCTGAGATTCTTTTAAGAAATCAAAAAGTCAAGGAATTTTTCCTTTTGTCGGTACGTGCAATGCAATAATTATTTAAAGGCCAACCCCGTTTGCCACTCACACAAATGTCAGGATGATTAATATCATCATACCCCCAAGAGCAAAGACAATTCCGACCAAAAAGCCAAGTGGAAGTTTCCGTAATTGGTTTTCAAAATTATCGATATCGTCAGCAGCAGCAACAACAACATCTAAACAGAAAATCAACAGTTCACCAAAGATAAAATTTGTATAAAACTTCATTCTGCACACAGCAGTGTTCACTTTGTAATTTTATTGATTCAGGGTTAAATACGTCTGAACGCTTTCCTAAGAAAGTACATTTCAGAGCCGATTCTAGATAGAGACATAATTTAATACGACAAAGGCTAACCTAAGTATGTAAATATTAAGATATTCTAGATAGATACATAATTAAATACGACAAATGCTAACCTAAGTATGTAAATATCAAGATATTCTAGATAGAGACACAATTAAATACGACAATTGCTTACTTAAGCAACTAATTTCAGAAGATATTCTAAATATAGACACATCTAAATACCGTCAAACGCTTACATGAGTAAGAAATGTTAGAGAATATTTTGGACAACCATATCTAATGGCTGTGTAATTTATTGTAAAAGCAAGATGGCTTTATAATGTTATTGTATAAATGTGATGATAATGTTGGTATAATTTAAATTGTACCCAAGCTACTGAAGCTATTGGATTGATGGAAATACGTAAGTATTTCAAGAATAACAAGCTAAATTTACATGTGAAATACTGGCCATATATAATTACTAATTCAAACAGTAGAGAATAAATGAAGAAAGATGTTAAAGATAATTACACTACTACAAGTGCTAAACCAGGATTCTTAACCATGGAAAATTCCCCCAGGGGAAATTGAGAGTTTCAAGGGGTGTGGAATTGGGACACAGACTAAAACTGTTGGAATATTGATCTTCCAATAAACTATAATTCTACAGATTGTACAAAACCTACAAGACATCACTCTTTATTATATGCCATATATATTTTTAAAAAAATAAATATTTCACTTTTTATCTGTAGAACTTGTCTGTTAGGTAATTAGGAATATAAAAAAATACTATTTTTATTCAAGTTTTAAAAGCCATTACCATTTTCTCTTGCTATTAAACGTGTGAAACTACTAAAAAATAATCCAAGTAAATGTAAATATACTAAAATAGAATAAAAATAAAAGATGTAATATTATATGCACATTATTTGCAATTCATCTTTTGTGTCAGACACTCTTGGTGAAAAGAGGGGGAATGACATTTTTAAATATGGGGAAAAGAGGGTGAATTACATTCTTGCATATAGTGAAAGGAGGGTGGGGATGGAGTTGTTACATATGGTGATAAAAGGGTGGGGATGGAGTTGTTACATATGGTGAAAAAATGGTGGGGATGGAGTTGTTACATATGGTGAAAAGGGTGAATGGGACAAAATGGTTGTGAACCACTATGCTAAACACTTGAACATCGGCCGTCCTAAGTACATCTATTCATCTTGGTTCAAATAAAACACGTTAAGGGTGTTGTTTAAATTCGTTAGAAACGTTGCCAATTGTGACCGAAGAATAAGTAATAACAAAGAAAATAAATCTAGTATCTAAGAAAATAACCTAACTGCTATTGCATTTAACCTAGAATGGTATAATGCAAGCCTAGTATGAGTAAAGCTTTTGTAATGACTATAAAAATAGCAATGTTACTTTTCATGTGTACATTCATTAGATGTATGAATGAAGATGTAGGGAGTGACGTAAACAGAGACGAGTGTCAAAACATCAGTAAGATAAGACAAATGATGATGTAAAGTATGACAAATCTGATTACATTGTTTTGTTTACCGTAGCTGACTCTCGAACTTTGTAAGATACAGAAGATACATAGAGTTCAGCAGTAGTGGTACAGAGTTAGATACACTATAACTCTCAGAAGTGCATAATCATTATACTTTCAATTTCGTATAAATATTTTGTTGGTTATAAAATTAAATGTTCTTTGTCGTTTTACCAAGTGTCTCCTCTACCTTGGCAGTGTGCTCCTTTATAACCTGGGTTACACCCGTCTTGACACACACCGTTTTCTTTGTGACACTTCTTGTCCTTGCACTGACTGCACTCTTCACTACAGTTCTTTCCGTACGTCCCAAGGGGACAGGCTGCAAACAACGCAGACATATTTTCCTTACATTAATGTGTACGAACACGGCTCTAGGTTACTATAAAGACTATGTCTGTCCCTCTCTGATGGTGTGTGTGTGTGTGTGTGTGTGTGTGTGTGTGTGTGTGTGCGTGCGTGCGTGCGTGCGTGCGCGCGCGCGTGTGTGTGTGTGTGTGTGTGTGTGTGTGTGTGTGTGTGTGTGCGTGTGTGTGCACACATACATATACACATATCCATTTTGGGTGCTTTTTCTGTCCACATATATAGGTCCATCTTTTTTATCAACGTCCACTGTTTACCAACCTTATAGCCTATGTATTTCCATCTTTATCTACAATCCTAAATCTTCCTGTGTCTGTCCGTCTATCACTTCATCCGTACCGCTCTTCATTATAGTTCTCCTTATTCATCCATTTACCCATCTCTTTGTAAATATGATCTTTCAGTTATAGAAAAGAAGTAAAAAAAGAGTTTTGTACTGGTGTAGTACAAGGCAAAAGGCATAATATACGCCTCAAACACATTGTTTTTAATATTTGTCCTGTGTACCTATACATATGGTGATAGGAATATTAATCCTCATCATATACCTGGATCAATCACTGACAGCGCCTGGGTGCGATTTTTATTGTACCAGTAAACATTTGTTGTATTTTCACTTGATGTCAGACAACTAGCAATTTCCAAATAAGTTTTCCATACAACAAAGAACATAGAACAACTCCTAAACATGAAATGGGTCAAACGAGGTTTAGTAGCACAAATAATAAAAATACTCAGAGAAACCAATCACACACACACACACACACACACACACACACACACACACACACACACACACACACACACACACAATCACCCACAACAAACCAAGCCACATTAAAACTTAGATTTAATGCAACCCTTATATTCCATCACCCAAATGGGCAAATTAAAACCTGCCCACCCCCGCCACAGAAAACACATTTAACCACTTCCTCAACACATGCTTATTATTCTACCAACAAAGACAAAGCCTCACACCCCTTCCCCCGCAACTTTGTTGATTTCCCTTTCACAAGACACTACTGATCCACACACAATACTTGAAAACCCAAACAATCCACACAATTTAAATGCACTAGCTTAAATTTAAAATGAATAATAATACAAACATTAATTTAAAAAGTGAACTAGGGCGACTGCCAACAGAAATTACATATATTATCCGCCCCGCCCCCTTCCCCCCAAGACAAGCGAGGGGAGGCGAACCCCACTGGAGCACTCCAGATCAGAAAACGTCTTATGACGAAGTGACTAAGGAAATCTCTACCAGAGATAGATTGTCTCTGTTCTCGTGTATCATTTGTTAGATTGTTTGTTCTGGTACGTAACTCACAAATTATAGAAGTAGCAGTATTAGTTGTATTGCTTCTGCTCTTACTACTACTTCTAATATTACTTACATATTTATATTTTTAATATTTAATTTATTTTTTAATTTTATTTTAATTTGTAATTGTATTTAATTGTTATTGCTGTTGATTGATTTAATTGAATTGAATTTAACTTGTAGTTCGAGGTAGTTTATTTTATTTTACATTTAATTCAATTGAATTTAGCTTGTAGTTTGAGGTAGTTTATTTTATTGTACATTTACCCTCATTGCACAAAGATGAGCGCCATCCATTCTTGCAGCCACGAGAGCACGTTCCACTAACTCTGTCACATGACTGGTCTTCTTCACACTTCCCACATCTTAGTTTGCAATTTGCTCCATACTGTGAAGGGGGACATGCTACAAATAAATCAAAATCACACCATTCGCATATTTAGATGAACACACATTACAGATGTCCGGTAAATGTTATATAAAACTATATTTGACTTTCAGAAAATCAATTCCTTCATGAAGTGAGGTTCATTTTATTTATACATCACTTTCACTATCACCATTACCATCACCACCTCCATCACTATCACTTTCACCATCACAATCACTATCACTTTCACTATCACCATTACCATCACCACCTCCATCACTATCACTACTTTGTTTAGACTTATTTTGATTACATTTCCTTATTAATGCTATGATCAGTCGTATTTCGATTATATTTCCTTACTAATACTATGTTTAATCTTATTTCCATTCTATTGATTCTATAATTTAATTAATTCTATTAAAAATATTTTAGACAAAGATCATATTGTTTTGTTTTGCTTTGCTTTGCCTTGCTTTGTTTTGTTTTGTTTGTACTAACATTCAGTACACTTATCGGACATCCAACCACTGACGCAGTCTCCATGACATGTTCCTGATTTTATGTCACAAATTCTTTTCTCACACCTTCCGCACATCTTCTCACAGTTAGGGCCATAGGTTCCTGCTTTGCAAGCTGTGTTGAAATAAAAAAAAAACATGGATTTAACATCTGGGAACACAGGATTCGACTTTTTGTAAAAGTTGTAAAAGAAAATAAAAACAATGAAACAATTTACTGGGTCATAGATGTAGGATTTACAAGCAGTAAAATAGTATACACTATGGATTATTATCTCGGTCCATATGTGTCTATATTGCGTGATGTACAGAACAGAAGCAACGTACTAACAATTGCAGTCATATGTACCAACATTACGGGTTGTACAAATGAAACTAAAAGTGGACTAAGAGCTGGATCCCTGCGTTAGTTTTGCAAACATTTTAAACGGTTATTAACTGACTAGCAGCAGTACACCATTTGTAAGGCTGTAAATAGAGACATCGAAAAAATGATTAACAGCCATATCAATGTCAAACACATGCATTCTTCAGGATCAGTTCATAAGATCAATTCATTCATCCCATTCAGACCATTTCAGTAAACCATTCCAGGCACACCTACAGACCCATTTCAGTAAGCCATTCCAGGCACACCTACAGACCCATTTCAGTAAACCATTCCAGGCGCACACCTACAGACCCATTTCAGTAAGCCATTCCAGGCACACCTACAGACCCATTTCAGTAAACCATTCCAGGCACACCTACAGACCCATTTCAGTAAATCAAGCAGCCACCCCTTTCAGGCTCAATTCAAAACCTAATCCAGTTACTCCCCTCGGACCGTATTTAGGAAGAGTCCAATCCAGAAAAGCATTCCAGTAACTCCCTTCAGGCCCTATTATGGAATAGCCCACTCCAATCAACCCTCGGGGCCCAATTCAGAAAAGCAGCCCAGTCACGCTTAAACTGAACTTATCACATTTACTTAATAAACTTAATATAACTTTCTTGAAAGATAAAACAAAACTACAACTCTTAATGTTTGTAAAAATAAGTAAATATTATCTTCAAAGAAATTATAAAAGTAATGATTCCTTAAGACATACAAAAGAATTTCCATTTTACTTGCCGAAACATACTCCAAATATATTTACAATAAACATAATCACTAGAGAAGAACACTTATTGCAATATGTCCTCTTCCTGTTTACAATTGGCTGAATTATTTTGCTTACCACGAACGGCTTTGAAAAAGGGAGAAGCCCTTTACAACTGATTTCTGAGTGCAGCTTTCTTTCTGTATTCCTCAAAATCTCATGGCGGCGAAATTAAAGAGGAGCAATGCGGCGGCACAATTGCTACAGACATGTTTATTTACGCAAAACAGTTTTGTTGCGAACGTCACTAGGATACCTGTATGTATATATTGATGGATGGATAGACAGACAGACAGTCAGGTAGATAGGTAGATAGATAGATAGACAGACAGACAGACGGACATATAGATAGATAGGATAGATAGACAGACAGACAGACAGATAAATAGATAGATAGATAGATAGATAGATAGATAGATAGATAGATAGATAGATAGATAGATAGATAGATAGATAGATAGATAGATAGATAGATAGATAGATTCCATTGACTTTACGTGTCGTGCAGTTCATAGTACTCCATCCTTCTGTACAACCCATTGGACAGTATCCATTGACATTGTCACAGGTATTTCCATTGGCACAGTTCCCACACTTGTTCTTGCAGCCCGGGCCCCATGTTCCTGATGTGCAAGCTGCTCAAGAAAGGAAAGCAAACTTAAGCACGTATTTTATTATTACATCCACACAATCCAAATATACTTATTTTATAATTTTTTTTATTAACTGTATATGTAATAATGTTGAATTATGTATTTCAGATTTATATCTGTTGCTCTTTTAAAATAAATTGTAAATGCTTCTAGATGGAACATTGTACTTCAATGTTGTATAGTTAATGTATTTACTGCTATATGTGAAGATATATTAAAACAAATTATGTATTTCTGATAACCTTTTTTTCTTTCGTATTATTAAATGTTTCTTTCATATACGGGTTTCTCCACAACCTTGTGTACCCAAAGAGAATCTTCCGTTAAGGATTAAAGCTTAGGCCAGAATAAATAGTTGTTTACGCATTCAGGGAAATTAAGTTAGATCACAGGTGAAAGTTACGCCCAAAACCAGATACTAACTACCCATGTATGGTCATTTGCATACCGGACAATGACGTAGCTAATAAGACATACTTTACATGTATCTGTTTTACTGATCCAAACTCAAGTGCTATACTATAGATTTGTTTGCAAAATTTTGGATCTATATCTGAAACGAATTATGTAATAAGAGTCCCGGATGTGGATCGGCAACAGGTATTCTAACATTAGCGTATGTATCCCTTCAAAGACATAAAACAACCAATGCACTTCTAACGAAATCTCAATTGTACTTGATTATTTTTCATTGCATGGAACAACCAAAACACGTTACCAAAGCAAACCACAATTGTACTTGACTAACTTTCATTGCATGGAACAACCAATACACGTTACCAAACCAAACCACAATTGTACTTGACTAACTTTCATTGCATGGAACAACCAATACACGTTACCAAACCAAACCACAATTGTACTTGACTAACTTTCATTGCATGGAACAACCAATACACGTTACCAAACCAAACCACAATTGTACTTGACTAACTTTCATTGCATGGAACAACCAATACACGTTACCAAACCACAATTGTACTTGACTAACTTTCATTGCATGAAACAGCCAATACACGTTACCAAAGCAAACCACAATTGTACTTGACTAACTTTCATTGCATGAAACAGCCAATACACGTTACCAAAGCAAACCACAATTGTTTTTTTACTTGACTAACTTTCATTGCATGAAACAGCCAATACACGTTACCAAAGCAAACCACAATTGTACTTGACTAACTTTCATTGCATGAAGATCCTTGCCATCCAGCATCGCAACTAGCGCTACATTTCCCAGTGATCCTGCTGCACACTTCTCCTCCTGTGCAAATTGTCGGACATGTGAGCAAGCAGTTATGTCCATAAAAACCGGGCGGACAAGCTGTAAAATAATTAAACAAACTGAATCCATTAACATCACATATTTATTCTTTTATATCCCTTTCAGAGTGGGAACGCAAATTGTGAATTAAAACCAATGCATTTTCAGTAATGATCGCGTTACTGTCGTTTCTTATGCAGAATTCTAGACCATCATTAATCAAGTTGTTCCCACAGGTCTAGTGCCTTTGTATGCTATTATAGTTCCCACAGGTCTAGTGCTTTTGTATGCTATTATAGTTCCCACAGGTCTAGTGCCTTTGTATGCTATTATAGTTCCCACAGGTCATGCCTTTGTATGCTATTATAGTTCCCACAGGTCTAGTGCCTTTGTATGCTATTATAGTTCCCACAGGTCTAGTGCCTTTGTATGCTATTATAGTTCCCACAGGTCTAGTGCCATTGTATGTTATTTTAGTTCCCACAAGTCTAGTGCCGTTGTATGCTATTATATTCCCACAGGTATTGCCATTGTAATGTTATTATAGTTCCCACAGGTAGTGCTATTGATTGGTATTGTAGTTTCCAATGGCACTATAGTTCCCACAGGTAGTGCTATTGATTGGTATTGTAGTTTCCAATGGCACTGTAGTTCCCACTGGTCTAGTGTCATTGGATGCTATTTTCATAAATGGGCGATTTATAGGAGGGAACATCATTGTTGCAGAATTGTTTAGTGTGTGACACACACACTACTAAGTTAATGAAGATAATTATTATTATTAATTAATCTTTCATAACTAATTTCAAGTGATGAAATTATTAATTCTATTTTATTAATGATCCTCCAAAAAACCACCACTCGTCTTTCACTTCGCGGAAATTTTAGCTTGAAAACGTTTTCTCTATTTCACAACATCAACCAACATTTACAGTTACATAGGTTTACGTGAGTGCAAAACTTCTTACTAAAGGAGAAGACAAATCCGACTTGTAATCTATATTTAGCGAGCCCCCCCCCTCTACCCACTTTCTTGTCCATCATAACATTATGTTGGATAATTAACAATATCAATATGCATAAGAAGGTCAATAAAGTTAACAATAATTTTTTTAAAAGAAAATTCAAATATGCATATGACAATTACAATGAAATAGATAACTTGACATCTTATATATATAACCTGCAATTTGTATTATTTCTATTGTTGAACAGTAAAATGAAATTATTAGCAAGTGTAAGTAGTAACGATTATGATTAGTGGACATTTTTTAACAAATGAGACGGCAATTAGAAGTAGCTTATGACTTAATTATTCTTACTATATTTACTTATTTACTTTATTTTAAAATCTGATAAACACATGCATGACACACTACCACTTCAGTGATCACAATAAATTGTATAATTATTTCTTTACCCGCAGATTTCTTTTTATTTATACCTATTGTAGCAATAGTGTAGACAAGGTTATGTATAATATATTATCACTTAAATTCTCTATAACTCCATTTCTGTTCCCTGATAGGAATTACCGTGTGAATTATATTGACACTAATCCGCTGAATTGTGAGTTAGGATATAAGAATATAAGACTGTATAGGTGTTGAAATTATCCGAAAGTGGTTCGTGGAAATATTGCTGTCAAGAATCATTTCATTGTATTTGCTATATGTATATTTGATTGTTGATTTAAAAAATGTTTGACCTTCTTATACATATTAATAATCATGTGTTGTAAAGATACTGGGTGGATGGAGGCTCGCTAAATGTAGATTAAAAAACGGATTTATCTTTATCTTTGGTAAGACGTTTTCCACATATGGAAATATTGTGTGAAGGTAAATGTTTGTCTTTAATATTGTGGAAGAGAGAAAACGATTAAGCAATTTAAAGCACGCACACTCACACACACTCACACACACAACAAACATTCAAATAACTATGAACAAAGATTAGGCAATCAGGTACGTGGAAATAATTGCCTTGAAATAAGTACATATACGAAAGTGAGCAAAGTATAAATAAAACGCTAGTGAGAAATAATATAGAAATATTAATAAAGAATAACGTAGTTAGTGGCAGGATTTTGATCTTTATAATATGATTGATATCCTTAGAGAGAATAAGACAGATAAATATATACAGACACAGAATAAAGTAGAAGTCAACTCTTCATGAATGCCTATTGCCAGTTCATATGGCGTGAATTCTCCTTAAAGCTGTTTATTTCCTTCCTTAGTACTCCTACCTAAATTCTCCTTAAAGCTGTTTATTTCCTTCCTTAGTACTCCTACCTAAATTCTCCTTAAAGCTGTTTATTTCCTTCCTTATTACTCCTACCTAAATTCTCCTTAAAGCTGTTTATTTCCTTCCTTAGTACTCCTCCCTAAATTCAAACACCACCGAATTAAACACCGCAATAAACATACTTTTGCCCTTTCATAAAATGTACTATGGGAAGTAGACATGCGCAGAGAACCTGCACAAGTGAGCGATAATGCTTGCTGACCGCGACAGGAGCCAATAGAATTAATTGTACTTCACGTTCGGCATGCATCTAATTTGTTCACCACACAGCAATCGGTCTCGTACTGTGTGTGTAAGTGTGTGTGTGTGTGTGTGTGTGTGTGTGTGTGTGTGTGTGTGTGTGTGTGTGTGTGTGTGTGTGTTTATTGTAAAAATGCAAGCAAATGAATTATTTGATTCATCTTTGAATTGAATTCTAAAATAAAAGCAGTGTCAAGTAAATTAAATCATTGCATGGTCTTTGGTATTTAAATTTATAATTGTTCCAATTGTTCACTACTGACTAAACTGACATGCCATTTATTAATCTGTTAATTTTTAAAACTCTATTTTCATGCCTTCAGAACAAAGGTCACCACGCCATCCTTTATTGCAGCCGTTTGGACACCGGGCACTTTGCTGTTCACATAATGATCCCATACAGTGTCCACAATGAAACTGACAGTACGTACCGTAATATCCAAGGTCACAACCTGAAATAAATATTTACAATTCAGTTTCACGGTTAAGTTCTCCATAAATTGCATAGTGGTAGGTAAACACGAATTAGTGTGTCATAAATCGAAAACTAACGTTATTTCTATTGCTATTAATGTATTATTTAATTCATTCACTTGACGTATACACATATCTGAGCCGACACTAGAGAAAGAAATTGCTCAGCAATGTCTTACATGATACCGTGAAAAAATAGAACTACATGTGCTAAAATAGTACTTAAATTAAACAGTCATCGCTAGCAGTAAATGAACAGTTAATATAGAAAGTGCATTTTGCAACTTTGGATAACACGATGATGTGAAATAATTGATGAGAGAGAATGTGCATGAAAAATTACTTAAATAAGTCAAATTACCGAGAGGGAATGTGTTAAAATATATACTATATAAAATATATTAAGAACATTACTTATTTTATGCGATTTTAATACCTCAGTGAATTTTGTTACTATCTTGCATATATCACTAACTATGTTACTAGCTGTATTCTAGTGGTATTTTTTACACAGGCCGAGATGCAAGTATATTTATATTTGAAGCTAATATGGTAAATAAAGATGTAAATTGACATGAGATTCCAGAGTTTCAGCTGGAGACACAAGATTCCTTATCAGTAGTGGAGTTACATAATTAATAAGGAAGATGTATATTCTAGTTCCACTTGTACTGGTTTCTATATATACTATCGGTAAGAAACTAAAATTGTAGTGTTGATAATTATGCATGAACGGATTAATAGATAGACAGATAGATAGATAAACAGAACGACAGAGAGATAGATAGACGGTCAGACAGACAGACAGATAGATAGACAGATATATATATATATATATATATATATATATATATATATATATATATATATATAGATAGATAGATAGATAGATAGATAGATAGATAGACAGATAGATAGATGGATGGATGGATAGATAGATGGAGAGATAGATGGAGAGAGAGAGAAACAGACAGACAGACAGACAGATATATAGCACCTGAGACAGAGGTAGAGACAAGGGAATAGCAAACAACAGAAAGATATTACCATCTCTACATGTTCCATCATGGTTATCACAGCCCTTACAATGAGGACATGATTGATCGCAGTTTTCACCATACAAGCCAGCTTTACACACTGCAAAAAATCTTTAAATTAGAGGACAAAGCATGTACAGTGTAGGTACACACGTTTGAATCACAAAAGTAAAATTAATATTATAGGCTTAAGACATGACGGGAAAATGGTAGGAGGAAAAGGTTGTGTATGTATGTGTGTGTATTAAGAATATAAGAAGAATAACAAATACGCATAAATTATTTATGTTGTCTCTTTTTGGAGGTCGTAGTTAAAGGTTTAATTAAAACCGCGTGCATTTTGGGGTTTGTTACCTAGAAACACGAGTAAAAGATTAAAATTACACTTATTTAAAGAGGCGGTGATTATTCTAGGATTTTATACCCACACGTGCACTAAACGAGCTTTCTAGGGCTCTAGGCTATGTTCCCTGGAAGAATGAAAATCTGTGTTAATGTGTATCGTTGTATAAAGTTCTCTTTGGTGTCCGTGTCTGCGACCCTAAGGCTTATATTTTATTACGACTTAAAACTCCATGCACTTTAACAAAGTTCTTTTTAAAACTTAAAGTCAATGTTAAAACAGAAGTTATGTCAACTTCATGAGCCATTGAGACTTAGATGTTTTGTTTAAACATGTTTTTGTTATTGACACACAGAGCAGTTAACATGGTCAGTTGTTTGATGGCACTTGAAGAGCATATATAGTTAAATTAAAAGTGATCAGTATTCAGGAACTGAGATAGAAATTAGAGGTTATAAGGAATTAATAATTAATTAATTATTAATAACATAAATTATGATTCTCATCATTTGTAAATAGATGTGGATGATTTACAATAATATAATAATCATCATCATAACCAATAACTAGGGTGGCTTTGTGTCACATTCACTAACGGATTAAGGGCAAACACAACGATGGGGGACACACACCACATTCCCGGACATCACTTTATAATCAAACTTCCCTCCCTTTAACTGCTTACTAATAGCAGAATTGTAGGTTTTCTAAGCGCATGAGAAGACAGAAGCAATACACTCCCCACCTCACGACAAGTACTCATAGAGTTCCCTCTCCTCCATCAAATTCCACAAAAAATTGGGCAACGCTCAAGCACAATCATTAGAAGTACACTGCATACACTACAAGACAAAAGCATGCAAACAATTTTCTATGGGTCCCCATCAACACAATCAATACAGGGAACGACAAAAGAGACAAAAGAGCAAAAGACACCACCACAAACGGAGAAGCACACAACACGCCCACATATACACAACCGCACTCAACCAAAATGTAGAACAAATACGAGAAAAGTACATTAAGTCCTGATGCAACAATTTCATGACAACACAGCACCATTATAAAAAGACTCAGGTTCCATCATACTCTACCACTACATGTGTGTAGTTTCATTACGATACTGTCTGAATGGTTGTAATATGGTTGTAAATTAGATTTTAATTTAGCTGCATTTTCGATACTGTCTGAAAGGTTGCAAATTAGATTTTAATTTAGCTGCATTTTCGGTTGAATTACAAGAGAATCAACGACTGTAAAGTGCGATACAAAGCCAATGTAATGCCAGACATACCCAAACATGTATATTTCAAACATACCAAACATCTACACGTCAAACATACAACATATATATATGTCAAACATACCACAAACGTGTACACGTCAACATACCACAAACTTGTACACGTCAACATACCACAAACATGTACATGCCAAACATACCCCAAACTTGTACTTGTCAAACATACCACAAACATGTGCATGTCAAAAGTTCTCCAAACATGTACATGTCACACATACCTCAAACTTATACACGTCAAACATACCATAAGCATGTACATGTCAAACATACCTCGAACTTCTACACATCAAATATATTCCAAACCTGTTTTAGTCAAACATACCCCAAACTTGTACTTCACAAATGCTCAGAAAGTAATTGTTGTCTGGAAATGGCCTCTTGGATTTCTTGAGTACCATGACTCGACTGCCTCTCTTGATTTGTGTGCAAACTACATCAGTACGCACGAGGACGCCAAGGTCAAAGTTTGCAGTGGGGTAGCACTCCTGTCCATCCACTGACACAATGACGTTGTGCATTCCATTTAAATCTATGGTAGTTAAAATATCAGTTTATATATTCATGTGTTTGTGTAATCTTCGATTTCGTCAACTGAGGAATATCACTAGAAGCGTAAATTAATGACAAGAAAGGAAAGGCGGATGTATCGGAACTTGGATAGAACTTGGGATTGAAAAATCCGTCAATTTTGTATGGTAAATTAAAAAAAAAAATTCTAAACCGCTTCTGAAAACTTTAAATATTGCAATAATGTTTATATGTAATATTATTATCCAGGGTGAGAAGTTAAAAAATTTAATGTGATTTAATAATTGTGAACAATATTTGGTAATGAAAGCAATATTAAATAATACTCATATCTCTTCTTATCAGTTAATGAAAGGAAACGACGGAAGAATGCACCTAAAATATATTTATGCCGGAGTGTACGTCGGTAAAACATAAGTTTCATTATTACTATTTTTTGCAATTATTCAATGAAGACGTTTGACATTCTTTAGTTAAATAGATAGATAGATAGATAGATAGATAGATAGATAGATAGATGGATAGACAGACAGACAGATAGATAGATAGATAGACATATAGACAGACAGACAGATAGATAGATAGAAAGAGACAGACAGACGGACAGACGGACAGATAGACAGAGAGACAAATAGATAGATAGATAGATAGATAGATAGATAGATAGATAGATAGATAGATAGATAGATAGATAGATAGATAGATAGATAGATAGATAGATGGATAGATAGGTAAGAAGACACTCGCACACTCAAGTACACAGGCATGTGTGTGTGTGTGTGTGTGTGTGTGTTTGTTTGTTTGTGAGAGTATGTGTCCTTAAGAGAGAGAGAAAGAAGGTTAATCACATATGAAACTGTAAAATTTAAGTGAAATAAATATAGAAAGGGTTTCGAAATAGAATAACTTTGTCATTAGTTTCAGCACTAATTCTATGTAGAACAACTCACACTTACTTTAATTCATTGGCTCTGAACAATGAGACAACTAAAGTAAAAAAATCAAGATTGTTGTTACCTAGCGTTAATAAAGAAATCAAGATTGTTGTTACCTATTGCCTATCGTTAATAAAGAAATCAAGATTGTTGTTACCTATTGCCTATCGTTAATAAAGAAATCAAGATTGTTGTTACCTATTGCCTATCGTTAATAAAGAAATCAAGATTGTTGTTACCTAGCGTTAATAAAGAAATCAAAATTGTTGTTACCTATTGCCTAACGTTAATAAAGAAATGCTGTCGAGTAATAGTGAAAAAATATGGCTGACTTCAATGATTGCTTTTTAAAACGTTAAACGTGTGGAAAACCTATTTAGAGTCTAAGTTAATCCTCACTGGACTATTAAGTCTAAGTTAATCCTCACTGGACTATTAAGTCTAAGTTAATCCTCACTGGACTATTAAGTCTAAGTTAATCCTCACTGGACTATTCAGTCTAAGTTAATCCTCACTGGACTATTAAGTCTAAGTTAATCCTCACTGGACTATTAAGTCTAAGTTAATCCTCACTGGACTATTCAGTCTAAGTTAATCCTCACTGGACTTCCGGGCGTAGATGGTGATTTCACTTATACTGTAGTTACGTCCTAAGAAAACTTCCCATTTCGGCTGGTAATCTCCAATTCCGGACAGGAAGCAGTTAGGATTTACTTCCCATGAATCAGAATAACTAGTGTCAGTGTCAATGTCGCCATTAACTGTCATGCACCCTTGAGCGGTAATATGACTTGCGAAGATAGAAGTACTGACTCTCACTTCTTTTCCAAGTGCAATATTTTCTAATGAACGAAGATAGAAATAGAAATGAAACATTCAATATGATTAATTATAGCCACATTACTTTCTTTCTTTCTTTCTTTCTTTCTTTCTTTCTTTCTTTCTTTCTTTCTTTCTTTCTTTCTTTCTTTTTTGAGTGGTGTGAACACGAGCGCTAATGTTGCACTAGGAGAGTTTTTAGCTATTCTTAGTCCAGCAGTCAGGCGTATGATTACATTTCTACTTTAGTAGGAAAAAGTATGGTGAAAAATATCTGGTTTGACTGAG
This sequence comes from Sinotaia quadrata, assembly GCA_028829895.1. Classification (NCBI taxonomy): domain Eukaryota; kingdom Metazoa; phylum Mollusca; class Gastropoda; order Architaenioglossa; family Viviparidae; genus Sinotaia; species Sinotaia quadrata. The sequence continues at coordinate 81,603,788 of CM054183.1, read as the reverse complement.
AATATTTACTTTAAAAATACAACTCTCCAAGGAAAGGATTTTGAAGCTGAACTAGTACAATACATAGTGTAGACAAACACTTCTATTTAAATGAAAGGAAATAGTATAGCTGTAATGTATGAATGTAGGTGATATCATGCTAATTTATTATATAAAAATAATTAATTTTAATTACTTTTAAAATTTAACTTATATTTCGTTGTTTAGTTAGAGTATTACGTATTACAAAATTTCAGAATTGATTTATCAAAATTAAGGGAAATAAATATATGAGTTACGGAAACAGTGTGAATAGCCATCTACTCATCTGTACATATGTTTCCTGACTAATTAGAGCATGTGAACAAGAAAAAAAATTTTTTAAAGCACCCCCCCCCCAACCAAGGCTATCATCTTCACAGCAGCACACCTCGTGCCAGGCAGCGAAATCGGCTGATAAACCGAAAGATATTATTACCATCAAAATACAATTAAAGAGCAAGTGAACCAAATATGTATCTGAACCATTGCAACAGCCAGAACACAATGAGACCCAACACTATTTAAGTGTTCAATGCATTAAGATTGAAAGCTTTGAGTATTACTTCTCTGTAAGCCAGTGAAACAGAATTAAATCTCTACTTCATTGTACACAGCGAGATAGAATTTTGATCTCTTTTCACTAACTCAATCATTGCAAGACAGCACACTGGATATTTTGGAGAACTGTTGTAGGAACAAAGAAATAAGCACCTGTGATCTCAAAATAAATTGCAAGAAGCTGCTGTAAATGCAAAATTAATAGAATTTGCACTATTTTTAAAATGTTTAATACTTGATAAAAGCTGTAGTTACATAGAGCTAAAGGTTGAGATGGGCGGTAGTTTCGAGAAAACTAGGTGCAAGATTCTTACTCTTTACTCTTTGCAAACGCTCTTGGTGAGGCGTGAGGCCCTCCTGTCTGGTAACGGGTTGTTAAAGAAACAAAGACCACCTTTGCGAGAAAAGGTAAAAGCGTCTATGTAACGTGTGAATGGTAGGTTTTATAAGGAATCTCATGCTATTTTAAATATGTATAACTTTGTTGCAGAGGCACATGCCAAATTATGTATTTGTTAAGGTAGTAATTTGCAGTGTAATTAGGATGTGCAATTACTTATGTTTCGGGGTAACTATCTTTCCTCTTACGTCTATTTTCTGGGCTTTTGGGTGTCTGATGCCGAATGTTTATATGCCGTAACTTGGTGAGTGTTTACCACTTCATCACGCTGTTTCCAGAACAGAAGTTAAGTTTTCCACATGAACTGACAACAGTGCAAATAAACTTTTGTAGAACAATAGTGATACAGAATATCAATTGATGAGCAGAATTAAGGAAACAGTTTGTTTTGTAAATATTCTATTTGTCTATCAGGTACGTATGTATATATGCATGCATGCATTGATGAATAGGTAAATAGACTGAACCACGTGTTGAGAAGAAAATTACATACCTTTATTACAGTTATTATCGTGTGGAGAACAGTACAATCCAGTGAAATTACATACCTTTATTACAGTTATTGTCGTGTGGAGAACAGTACAATCCAGTGAAATTACATACCTTTATTACAGTTATTGTCGTGTGGAGAACAGTACAATCCAGTGAAATGACATACCTTTATTACAGTTATTGTCGTGTGGAGAACAGTACAATCCAGTGAAATGACATACCTTTATTACAGTTATTGTCGTGTGGAGAACAGTACAATCCAGTGAAATGACATACCTTTATTACAGTTATTGTCGTGTGGAGAACAGTACAATCCAGTGAAATTACATACCTTTATTACAGTTATTGTCGTGAGGAGAACAGTACAATCCAGTGAAATGACATACCTTTATTACAGTTATTGTCGTGAGGAGAACAGTACAATCCAGTGAAATTACATACCTTTATTACAGTTATTGTCGTGAGGAGAACAGTACAATCCAGTGAAATTACATACCTTTATTACAGTTATTGTCGTGAGGAGAACAGTACAATCCAGTGAAATTACATACCTTTATTACAGTTATTGTCGTGAGGAGAACAGTACAATCCAGTGAAATGACATACCTTTATTACAGTTATTGTCGTGTGGAGAACAGTACAATCCAGTGAAATTACATACCTTTATTACAGTTATTGTCGTGAGGAGAACAGTACAATCCAGTGAAATGACATACCTTTATTACAGTTATTGTCGTGTGGAGAACAGTACAATCCAGTGAAATGACATACCTTTATTACAGTTATTGTCGTGAGGAGAACAGTACAATCCAGTGAAATGACATACCTTTATTACAGTTATTGTCGTGTGGAGAACAGTACAATCCAGTGAAATGACATACCTTTATTACAGTTATTGTCGTGTGGAGAACAGTACAATCCAGTGAAATGACATACCTTTATTACAGTTATTGTCGTGAGGAGAACAGTACAATCCAGTGAAATGACATACCTTTATTACAGTTATTGTCGTGAGGAGAACAGTACAATCCAGTGAAATGACATACCTTTATTACAGTTATTGTCGTGAGGAGAACAGTACAATCCAGTGAAATGACATACCTTTATTACAGTTATTGTCGTGTGGAGAACAGTACAATCCAGTGAAATGACATACCTTTATTACAGTTATTGTCGTGAGGAGAACAGTACAATCCAGTGAAATTACATACCTTTATTACAGTTATTGTCGTGAGGAGAACAGTACAATCCAGTGAAATGACATACCTTTATTACAGTTATTGTCGTGTGGAGAACAGTACAATCCAGTGAAATGACATACCTTTATTACAGTTATTGTCGTGAGGAGAACAGTACAATCCAGTGAAATGACATACCTTTATTACAGTTATTGTCGTGAGGAGAACAGTACAATCCAGTGAAATGACATACCTTTATTACAGTTATTGTCGTGAGGAGAACAGTACAATCCAGTGAAATGACATACCTTTATTACAGTTATTGTCGTGAGGAGAACAGTACAATCCAGTGAAATGACATACCTTTATTACAGTTATTGTCGTGTGGAGAACAGTACAATCCAGTGAAATGACATACCTTTATTACAGTTATTGTCGTGTGGAGAACAGTACAATCCAGTGAAATGACATACCTTTATTACAGTTATTGTCGTGAGGAGAACAGTACAATCCAGTGAAATGACATACCTTTATTACAGTTATTGTCGTGAGGAGAACAGTACAATCCAGTGAAATGACATACCTTTATTACAGTTATTGTCGTGAGGAGAACAGTACAATCCAGTGAAATGACATACCTTTATTACAGTTATTGTCGTGAGGAGAACAGTACAATCCAGTGAAATTACATACCTTTATTACAGTTATTGTCGTGAGGAGAACAGTACAATCCAGTGAAATGACATACCTTTATTACAGTTATTGTCGTGAGGAGAACAGTACAATCCAGTGAAATTACATACCTTTATTACAGTTATTGTCGTGAGGAGAACAGTACAATCCAGTGAAATTACATACCTTTATTACAGTTATTGTCGTGAGGAGAACAGTACAATCCAGTGAAATTACATACCTTTATTACAGTTATTGTCGTGTGGAGAACAGTACAATCCAGTGAAATGACATACCTTTATTACAGTTATTGTCGTGTGGAGAACAGTACAATCCAGTGAAATTACATACCTTTATTACAGTTATTGTCGTGAGGAGAACAGTACAATCCAGTGAAATTACATACCTTTATTACAGTTATTGTCGTGAGGAGAACAGTACAATCCAGTGAAATGACATACCTTTATTACAGTTATTGTCGTGAGGAGAACAGTACAATCCAGTGAAATGACATACCTTTATTACAGTTATTGTCGTGAGGAGAACAGTACAATCCAGTGAAATTACATACCTTTATTACAGTTATTGTCGTGAGGAGAACAGTACAATCCAGTGAAATGACATACCTTTATTACAGTTATTGTCGTGAGGAGAACAGTACAATCCAGTGAAATGACATACCTTTATTACAGTTATTGTCGTGTGGAGAACAGTACAATCCAGTGAAATGACATACCTTTATTACAGTTATTGTCGTGAGGAGAACAGTACAATCCAGTGAAATGACATACCTTTATTACAGTTATTGTCGTGAGGAGAACAGTACAATCCAGTGAAATGACATACCTTTATTACAGTTATTGTCGTGTGGAGAACAGTACAATCCAGTGAAATGAC